>CAOJBI012993348.1:0-12472 GCA_948277035.1 Euphorbia corollata
CCGTCGTCGTTGGTCTCCGTCGTTCTCTATCTTCAGCTCCTCCTTTACGGTGTCTCCGGCCTACTATCCCGCTGGTAAGTCTTCTTCTTCTTCTTGTATTGTATGGCTTAGATTTGGGCGATTCTTTTATCGATCACTTGAAAAAGAATATGCTGCAGATGTTTACAATCACGTTTCAAGTAATCTTCTTTTTCCCTTGAAATTGCTTTGTTCTCTCTGTTTTGATGGTTATTTAAAGTTTGCTTAGTAGTTGCTCGTCTTCTTCATGTATTTCTGAACTATAATTTGTCTGGTTTGTTTACATTTCAGTTCAATTTCTTAGGCAATGTTTCCAGTCTTGATTTTGATTCTTCGTGGATTTACTTTTGTATTCTCCGTTTCCAGTTTTTTTTTAATTTTTATTTAATCTTGCTTACACCCACTTGCGTCTAAAATTTGGAAATTGATTTTGGAGTCTAACTGTTGGATGACATTTGTTTCTTCTGTTCTGCAGAACTTGATCTCAGTTATTATAGTGTCAGTATTGAGTAATCTGGGCATAATATCAACTGAACCACTAACATGGCGATTGGTAAAAGTCTGGTTTCCTGTGAATGTTATATTTGTTGGGATGCTCGTTACAAGTATGTTTAGGTATAATGACTTATTTTTTTGTGGTTTTTATTATATTTTGAACTTCCCCAATCATGAATTAATTGTGTTTAAATGGTTGAAACCAAGCGTTTAAATTTTGTTATTTTATTGACATTTTGTCATATGGTTGGCTGTTTTTGCAGTTTGAAATACATTAATGTTGCCATGGTCACAGTGTTGAAGAATGTTACTAATGTGATAACTGCTGTTGGTGAAATGTACTTATTCAGCAAGCACCATGACAGCAGAGTATGGGCTGCGTTGTTCTTAATGGTATGTTTAATTTTGGGATTTGATTCCAGTATTAGCAATCAATATCCTTTACACTAATCTAAATGGCATGTTTAAATATTTGATTTGATCATAGTCTTTCTTAACCTTTTTATACCTTTCTTGAAATCATTGAATGGGATCTAAATATAAGACGAAGCTGCTACTCTAAATAAGTCATTTTTTTGTTTGTTGCATCCTATGCCGACTGTATCTCATTCTTTCCTTAGCTGACAAACATGACACATTTCTCATGGATAATTGTCTTCATAAGAAAAAAGGAAAACAGTAGATGAAACAAGTTTCTTTTCCCATTGGTATTTCGCTTAATTGAATTAGCCTTAGTGCTTCCAGTTGCGACGGCATTTTTACATAAAAAAGTCGCTCCCCCTTACTTGAAATCCTGGATCCGTCACTGGCTACATGTATTCTTCATAGATTAAGATTGGGTAATTAGTAGAATAATTAATTTATTTTATGAAAAAGGGTCTGAATACTTACAGGAATTTGTTATTTGCGGAATTCCTAAACACTGAACCGGGTTCAAAATTGATTACCCTTTTTTCTACGTAATTAAAAATTGAAAATCCTTGAAAATCCTCTTTTTTTGCAAACTTTTGAAACTGCAAGCATCTATTTGAAAAAAAAAATTCCATAAAAATCATTTTACAAAACGATCAAATCACAAAACATGTTTTTGAAATTTAACGCACACTAGTTTGGCATGCAAAAGTAACTTCAAAGTTTTGACAACCTTTTTTTCCGTTTATGAAATTGGAGGAAAAGAATGAATACAAATCAAACGATACGGGAGATTGGACACGTGTAAGAGTAAAGATAGAGTGCGCCTCCCCCCACCGAATTGTCGTGAAAAGCACGCGTGAGGAATGGTCAAATGATATAATATAAGACGCAATTTATGGGAATGCAACAATAACTAGCCTTTTCTCCTTTTGTCATTTTCTTACTCAAATTCTTACTTATATTACACCTTTACAGTGTATTATTATCTCCAATAAAATAAAAGAAGTCCCCGAATACAATTTCTTATTTTGTTTTTTCTTTTAAATTCATATTACCTATGTAATTTTTAATCATTCTGTATATATATAATATTACTTATGTAATTTTTAAGCGTTTGTTTCTAATCATTCTGTGTTTACTAGAGCATAGACGAAATATTGATTAACTTATAAGTTTAGGAGAAAATTTATGTTATTGATGGATATTATATATATGCATCATCGTTTTCATGATTTTTGCTAGTTATAACTTTTCATATCTCACATGCTGTAGTAATGAATTGTTAAAAGGTCATCGTATTCCTCTTAATTTGAAAAAAATGCATTAAACTGCTTTCTCTCCATTTTTCATATATTTCACAAAATTCTGTAAAACATTTATTATTTATTTTATTATATTAATTTTTTTGTAAATTATCAATTTATACTCCAATCAATTCACGATCTCTCATATTTAATATAAAGATAGATTAAAAAAGTTGTTAGAATGAATAATAAAAGGGTGTAGGTTATGGTGATTTTGTTTTTAACAAAGTAAATCTTACTTTGCCTCTTATTACCGTTGGATCAATTTTCACACCATTGATTTAATGATAATACAAAGCAAAGTAATTAAGATTTTGTTTTGGATAAAATTACCATTAAAACTACATGATAAAATGATAGGCATTGAAAGGTATTAATATAATAAAATGTAAAAGTTAAATATATATAAAAAAAAAGAAAGAGCGTTGCAAAAAATATTTTCATGTGAAATAATCCAGTTTCGTATAAATTAGCAGAAATGATGCGCATAGGGGGAGAACAGAAAACTCCCGCTAATCCTCGTAAACCACGTGCTAAAATGCGCCAACGTGACATTCTTTCCGCTGTAAAACTCGTCCCTCCCTTTTAAAATTCTCTCTCTAGCTTTTTCTCTCTCATCCCTGGTTAAAAATACAGTCTGCTTCCGTGTTCTGGTAGCCTTCACTGTTTAATCTCTCTTTTCTTTAAAAGAATTTCTCTATATTTATATAATATATATCTCATTCAAATAATCCATTATATTTCACTGTACAAAGCTGCAACTAAATCGTCATTTCCAGGTACACTGTTGCAGGATAAACAAATACACATTTATAAATATAAGAGAGGTTAGGTAAAAGGGGAGATTCTTTCTCTCTATACAAATTTGGGTATTTGAAGATAGGTGAAAGTGGGAGCTATTTACATTTTATCCAAAAAAAAATTTTGGGTATTTGAAGGGGATAGGTAAAGTCTGATCAATATTATCTCTCCCTAAGTTGTTTTTCTTCTTGGGTATTTGAAGGGAGGGAAATGGAATCAAGACAGGGATGATGGTAAGTGTTGGAAAGTTCATTGAAAGGTCGGTTTCTGTAGAGAGAGAAGGAGAAGTGAGACCCACTGCCATACTTGGATAGGCGTGCTTTGATGCAAAATGATGGGTTTTGGTTTTGTGTATTGATATGTCAAAAGGCCCACCTCAAAAAGATCTCCCCTTTGTTACCTTTTTGCAGGTTTTGTTCCTTGATTTTGTACTCAGGGGGAGAGAGGGGGAGTGAAGAGTGAAATACTGTCTCTTTTGGGTCCAAAAGGACTAGTCTTTTTTTGAGATTCCTCTTGACATGGCTTGATCATTCATCCTTTTCCTTCCAGGGAGTTTTCTTATTGGCCAACAAGGACTCTCCCCCCTTTTGAAGATGGGTTTTAGTTATGAGTTCTTTTGGTTGAAGTAGTTAAGAGAAACACAATATGGGTTCTGTGGAAGAGAAAATGAAAGTCGGGAGCTTGGTTAATGGAGCTCAAACCAGTCTGCTAGAGGAAATGAAGTTGTTAAAAGAAATCCAGGACCATTCTGGTTAGTTGCATTTCTCTCAAAAGCGTATTCCTTTTTTAGCTGTTTTAAAAGTTTGGCCTTTTATTCACTAGTTCAAAAAATTTGGTAAAGTTTCATTTAATTTTTGTTTACATGTGCTCTTAATGGCTCCTTTAGTCCACATATATCAGCTTTTCTTCCAAGGCATTGCAACTAAGAATTTCTTTGTTTGTCATGCTTGATTATAGGAACCCGTAAAACCTTAAGCTCGGAGCTTTGGTATGCTTGTGCTGGTCCACTTATTTCCTTGCCTCAGGTTGGAAGTCTTGTATATTATTTCCCTCAAGGCCACAGCGAACAGGTTTGTCTTTTTAGAGTTTATTATACACATTTGTGATAAATCTGGTGAAAAAAGTTAACTCTTGTTGGTTTCAGTTATTATTTTTGGTACCCTTTGGTTGATTGTAAACCAGTAGGTGTTTGTCGACAAATAGAAGACACTTGGTCAGTTATATTTGAATTGAAGCTTGTAGACGATTTTAACACTATCTTATGTTGACATTTTTACTGATTGCTTGATTATTACAATAGGGACTAACGGATATTGTTTCACACATTTAGGTGGCAGTTTCTACTAGAAGAGCAGCTACATCTCAGATTCCAAACTACCCGAATCTTCCTTCACAGTTGTTGTGCCAAGTTCACAATGTCACTCTTCATGTATGCCTTTCGGGTTATTGGCTTCTTCATTTTTCGCTTGGTTTTATGTAATATTAGGTAATTGATGTGTCCTTATATTGTGTTTTTTCCCTTGCATGTAGGCGGACAAAGATACCGATGAGATCTATGCTCAAATGAGTCTTCAACCAGTGAACTCTGTAAGTTCGAATTTTATATAAAGGAGTTCTCTAACTTTGTTATTCTTTACCCCTTCATTTATATGTTTATCTCATTGTAGGAAAAAGATGTTTTCCCCATACCCGATTTCGGACTAAAACCAAGCAAGCATCCAAGTGAATTCTTCTGCAAAACCTTAACAGCAAGTGATACTAGTACCCATGGTGGATTCTCTGTGCCTCGTAGAGCAGCAGAAAAGCTCTTTCCTCCGCTGGTTAGTTTTGATCTGAGTTCAAAGACAAACCGTTGTTGCTTCAGTGAGATAGATTAAGTAGTTTTTATGTTTATTTTTGTAGGATTACACAATACAGCCACCAACTCAGGAGCTTGTTGTGAGAGACTTGCATGATAATACCTGGACATTCCGCCATATATATCGAGGTAAAAAAGTTTGTATGCTAGTATGCCACCCTACCTTAGCTTTTTTTTAATGCATATCTTGAATATATCCTGCTTTACATCCTTTAATGCAGGGCAACCAAAGAGGCACCTTCTAACTACTGGGTGGAGTCTATTTGTGGGTTCGAAAAGACTTAAAGCAGGTGATTCGGTTCTGTTCATAAGGTACATTGCTTCTCACTGGGAGCTTGAAGAGATAGAAAAGGCACGATTTTTATTTTTGAGTCATGAATTTGTGATCTTTCTGATCTTACCAGGGATGAAAAGTCACAGTTAATGGTGGGTGTAAGGCGTGCAAATCGTCAACAAACAACTTTACCATCATCTGTTCTATCAGCAGACAGTATGCATATTGGTGTTCTTGCTGCTGCTGCTCATGCTGCTGCAAATCGTAGCCCCTTTACCATTTTCTACAATCCAAGGTATGTAGTTATATATTGTTCTATCCCCCTTATCTTTGTGCCCTTATTCGTTGTTGTGATCACACAATTCTTTATGACTTGTAGAGCATGCCCTTCGGAATTTGTGATTCCTATAGCGAAATTCAGAAAAGCTGTGTATGGCACTCAAGTTTCAGTTGGTATGAGGTTTGGGATGATGTTTGAAACTGAGGATTCTGGCAAAAGAAGGTATTATTCTGAACTGTCCTGCTACTTTGTATCTTGAATTCTTATCTTTTGGTTTAGATGGTCTCACCTACAGGAATGATTCGGTTTTTTCTATGCAGGTACATGGGAACTATCATTGGTTTAAGTGATTTAGACCCATTAAGATGGCCTGGTTCCAAATGGCGAAATCTTCAGGTACAGAGACTGTTTACATTTAACTAATTCTATATACTCAAAGAATTTTTCTTTCTTAAAGATTTGTGTCTCTTTACCAATTTCGCATCTGAAAGTTTTCGCCGCCTTCTGGTATTTTTTGGGCAGGTAGAATGGGATGAGCCAGGGTGCTCTGATAAGCAAAACCGGGTTAGTTCATGGGAAATCGAGACTCCAGAAAGTCTCTTTATTTTTCCTTCATTGACATCTGGTCTAAAGCGGCCTATGCATTCCGGTTTTCTGGGTAAGATCATCATAAGATGGTTTTAGTAGTACAAAAAGTTGTTGGTTATAAATTGTTTCTTCATTTTATTACAGGTGGTGAAACTGAATGGGGGAACATGGTCAAAAGACCTCTCATCTGGCTTCCTGAAAATGGAAATGCCAGTTTTTCTTATCCTTCAATTCCGAACCTGAGTTCTGACCGCCTTTTGAAGATGTTTATGAAACCTCAAGTTGCTAACTATTCTGGAATCTGCGAGTCTGCACTTCATGAATATTCTGCCAAGGGAGGAGGAGCTCCTTTAGATGACAACGAGTCCATCTCTGGAACAATAAATCCAATGCCCCAGCCTAACCAATCCATAGTTACACCGGTAGAGAATCAAAATTACTCTCAGTTACATCCCCCAACCACTGCTCAAAATCAGACACCTGATGTAATTTCCGTAGAGAAGTCGAAACCCGAACCAGAGGATTCAGCTAATCAGTTAAGCCAGGTAACCACAACAGGAGATTGCAATGAAAAACCATCCTCAAGTTTTCCACATCCACAAGACACTGGAAACCAGGCTCAGTTTCATATGCCACAAAGTGATTTAAGTGTTCTGAATGCTTCACTTCCTTTCCTAGATACTGAAGATTGGATGTCAAATCCGTCATTCTTGTCCCTCCCTGGAATTTATGGATCGCCAGGATCATTATCAATGTTTGGATTGCAAGAACCATCAACTGCCATACTTCCCGAAGCATTGAATCCTACGATGCCTCTAATGAATCATGATTTATGGGATCATCAACTTAACCAACTTGTCCCTTTGGCTCGGAAAGAGCCATGTAGCCTTAACTCAAGTGGTGGGAAAGATCTGTCATACGAGAGTAACGACCAAAGTGGGGTTTATGTTGATGTTGTGAATGGGGGAAGTGCTGTGATGGACCCTTCTGTTTCTAATGCTATTTTGGATGAGTTTTGCACATCAAAGGACGTTGCTTTCCAGGACCCACGGGATTGTTTGGTTGGGAATTTCAGCTCGAGCCAAGACGTTCAGTCTCAAATTACATCAGTGAGCCTGGCTGATTCCCAAGCATTAGAATTTCCAGACAGCTCAGGCGGCACATCTTCCAGCAATGCTGATTTTGAAAAGAGCCATTATATGAACAATAACTCGTGGCAGCAAGTTGCTCCCCGCGTTCGAACCTATACAAAGGTAAAAACTTTATTATGATTCCTTTTAACTAAGTTTGTGTTACATTTCATAATCCGCTGATAACATGGTGCTCTATTATGGTGTTGATAGGTTCAAAAGGCCGGTTCTGTTGGGAGATCAATTGATGTGTCAAGTTTTAAAAACTATGAAGAACTTTGTTCTGCAATTGAATGCATGTTTGGGTTAGATGGGCTGCTTAACAATCCAAGGGAATCAGGCTGGAAGCTCGTCTATGTGGACTACGAGAGTGATGTTCTACTTATTGGAGATGATCCGTGGGAGTAAGAATGATTATAATCACCAAGTTATTTTTATCTCTATACAATAAGCGTGATGTTTAGTTGCCTGACCGATTTGTTGAATTATTGTGTATGTTTAAGGGAATTTGTGGGATGTGTTCGATGCATAAGAATTCTGTCGCCATCAGAAGTTCAGCAGATGAGCGAGGAGGGAATGAAGCTTCTGAACAATGTCAATATGCAGGGCCTAACTGCTTCTGTAACACAAGGCAACCGCACTTGACCACGACTAGAGACATTTTTATCAGTTCAGTTCGGCCATTTTGAGATTTCATTTTAAAAGTTGTTGCCTGCTCGAATTTTACTGCTAATACCATATAGTGATAATGAGTAGCGTAAGGGCATTTCAGCTGGCTTTCCCTTGTATCGGTAATACGATGAACATTAATTTATGACTAATGCACCATTTTAGTTTGTTACGGGAAACAACATTCAATTCAGCGTTCCATTAAATTCCAAAGTTTCAGGTCCCAGAATTTCATCACAATGCATTCTCAGATAACTGTCTGAAACACCCTTCAACTGAATCCACAAGCCCTTCATCTCACAGTTGGCCACATTAAGCTCTATTCATCATCTTAAATCCTATCAACAGATATTTAATCAAGTTTGCAATTTAATCATGCTTCTTGAATATTTGGAAAGGGTCTGTCTATCTGATAGGTGGCGAAATGAATGGAAATTGTGAAATGTGATAGCCCCTTGTTTGGATTCATAGCTATTCACCTTTGCTCTGGATTCATAGCTATTCATATTTCACATCTTTCATTCTATTACATGAAAGACTCATTCATTCTTAAAACCAAACACGTCAATATAGTCTATAAGGGCAACATAACACAGTTTTGATCACATTCTAAGTTGCATAAGTTCAAAGTTACCATATCTAACAACTCAAAACATCATCTATTCATAGTTCAACAGGTTCCAGAATACACTAATTTTGTTTTTATTCCTAACATAAACGACCGATATCAAATCATTCTTCAAATTATAGAAACATACATCAATTCTTCCCCTCAGGCACCAGTTGTGAAAACAAACAACTGATGTACAAGTATTACGTTCGATGCAGCTGAATAGCACAAATTCTGTGCAAAATCAAGAGAATTGAGTAGCTCTGTTCCTCTTTAATTTCTCTGTAACAACCCGAATCATCGGTTTGTCACGCTCTCGCTGGTTTTTGCAGCACTGCAGACAAATAAATCTCAGGTTTACCTGGCCCAGATGAATCTATCTTCTCGCCCACAACCCATTTAAGCTTCTTGTACCCGAACCGCTCTATCAATCGAGTCAAAACCCTCTTCTTCTCATCATCAACACAGTAGAAGTTATCCAACCAAAACAATCCACCAGCCCGCAAAATTCGATCGATGTCAAACATCAAGAACTCAAATTTCTCAACTTTACTTCCCACATCCAACCCACTCGACGAACGGACTAAATCAAACACATTATCATAGAATGGGAACCTATGATCTAAGCTCAAATAAAGAGGGAAAAGCCCTCTTGCTGCTATGAACTCACTGAATGGAGCATCAATATTCAAAGTATTAGTAACTACTGTAACATTCCTTTCAGCCATTCTCGCAGCAAAAGTACCAGAACCACCTCCAATATCCAATCCAATTCTAATTCCCCCACTTGCTAACCCTAACACATCATCAATTACAAAATCAGTCTTGCTTCTAGCCTTAACATATTTCAAATTTTCAACACCATTGCTCAAATCAAAGCAACCTACACAATCTCCACTCAATTTTTTCTTATTCAAACATTCTATACTCTTGCAACCTATACCACTCCAACTCAAAATCTTGTCACTAACAGGTTTCCAAAGTGAAATTGGAAAAGGGGAAAGACCCACCTTAGGGATTGACTTTGCAAAGCATCTTCTCCTTGGCAAAGGCTCACATCCTCGCAAAATCAGCTTCTGAGCAAGGCTCCAATCATCAGGACAAGGCCCGGAAACCTTGTAAGACATGAATTGAGATAACAAAACAGCGGATTTCTCGCAAGAATGACCCACTGAAGCAACCATTTCAGTGATCCCAGTTCTTGAATCTTTACCAAGAGGGAGTTGATGATGTTGCAAAAACAATTTGAGCTCGTAAGGGATGTTGGGTCTAGAAATGTCAATTGTATCGTAACCCAACATCTCTTTCTCCATTTTAGCGAGCTTTTTCTGAGAAGAATCGATCTCTTTGAGAATTAGAGAGACTTGCTCGGAAATTAGGGAAATGTTTTTGTGGGTATGAAGAAAGATGGGGTTTTGATTGAGTTTAGGGGAAGAAGTGAAAGCATAGAGAGCGAATAAATTAGTAAAAATAACAGAGAAGAGCATAAGAATGTTAACAGCTGAAGAACAGAAAGTTGTCCGCTTGAATCTGGCGGTTCCGTCGCCGATTTTGAGAGAGACTGATCCCATCTTGATCTGTAAGGGGTTTAGATTGGATAGAGTGAAGAAGAGAGTGAACGTTATTGAAAAGATGGAGACTTTCGAGACATTAAAAATGGATAGATATATTAAAACAAAATTTAATTCAGACAGGGAAGGAAAGAGAGAGGGAGAGAGTTGGTGTCTGTCGGTTACAGTTAAGCTTCACATTTAACTATTTAAGGGACGTATTAAGTATGGACCTGTTCACGGGCCAGGTTACCCGTTGACCCGGCCTGAGCCTGTTTTAATGAGTCAGGGTTGGGTACATATTTTTTTAAAAAGCCCGGTCCGAACCTAAGGCCGATAAAATCCGAAATTTTATAGGCTTGACTTGTTTTTTATATAAATACCCAAACCCAGCTTGACGTAGAAATTTTTTATTTTTTATATGTTTATATATTAAATTTATACGTGTTTTAAACTTTTAAAAGTTTTATCCTATTAAATTTGGATTATTGATTATAATAAATATTACAAAATATTAAAGATTTTAATTAAACGATGTAATTATAAGTATAAATTTAAATATGTTTTACGTATTTTATTTTTTTCTATTTAATTTAATAATAAAAATAAATGTTTACGGGCTTGGACTGTGTTTCGGAATGACCTTTTAAGGACTCGTACTTTAACTCACTTGTTTTTATTTGTCAAACTTTTTTTAGAACTAAGTAATATTTATTTCGTTTCTGAGTGATGAATAACAGTCAATCAAATAAGAATTCAACAACAGGCGGGCCTCTTATTTTCAATTTTAATCGAGTTCAACTCTTGTAAAGTTGAAAGTTAAATTCCAAACAAGACTAAATAAATCGAGATTAGCGAGCTTGACATTTTGTCACACGCTTGAAATTGTCATACGCAAGACTGAATGCTCAGGTAGAAGTTGCTAAAATTTTAAGAGAAAAGAAAAAAATCTTACAATTGAGAAAAAAAACTTAAAAATAAATATTGAAGCGAGTTGGTGCTTGAATAAACACCTCAAGATCTGTGATTGAACTAGTTCAAACCTCCAATCCACCGGATAAGAGCTTTTGAATTTTGATTGTTCGAACGTTCCTATTATAAATTAATTAAAAACTTCGTATTTATAATCGTAAGGATCCAGTCTACTGGTAGAGAGTATTCCATTCTCAAACATTTTAAAAAAACGTCATATTTATTATTGAATTTTTGGTTTTATTTTGAAGTAAAATGATTGCATTGGATTAAAAAAGATCGACAACACAAGCAAGTGAATGAGCATCTATCCCCACTACCCCAGTCAAAACCAAAGAGTGGGCAACGACATTGGAGTCTCTCTTTACCCAACTGAAAAGACAAAAACCAAAAGTACCATCTAAAGATTTACAATCCTCAATAACCAACGTAATATAGGAAAAACCCTGACATCATAAAAGCTCAAACACAGGCAAGTTGTCAGTTTCAATCACCACGAGTGTATCCCACATTTTAATGCCTCTCTTATCGATAAAGCCTCCACTTCCAAAATTGAGATATGAGACAGAAGGTACCTGCTTTAGCTCTAACAAAACAGCCACCTGAGTAGCGAATTATCAAACATAAGTTTAGTCGACAATGCGATTGTTCTGCGTGCACCAAATGGACCACAAAGTGCAGCAGCCCTGCTGAGCAAATAAACGAGACTTATCTCTATGAACCAGCAAGAGAGAAGCTCAATTACATTCAAAGAATCAGGTATGGAACCTCAGGAAGCTTGTATGCTATTGCCCCAGTTTCCCGTGCATTTCCATTATCTGGTATGTATAGAAGAAAAGAAAAAAACCTCATGAGTCATGCGAGAGAAGTATGGTAACCAAACAATACTATCAGCAGCCCCCTTCTAAGCTATTAACTATCGGGAATAATATAAATACTACTATTACGCCTTAACCATTAGTTTAAACTTTTGGGTCAAACGGTTCCATGACAAGGTATCAAGGAACCTTAAACCTAAAGGTCGAGTGTTCGAATCCAGATCCATTTATTGAAAATAATTGCAACATATAGCGAAATCATTCTAAAATAAAAGAATATATATCGACAAAGACTTTGCAGGTGACAAAACTTACCAGCATGGTCCACATTTCCCATCTCAGTTATAGGCCATTATGCAGTTTGTCTTGTTTTTGTTTTCAGTTCAAGTCAGTCAATCAGTTTTTTAGTTAATGCTTTACTCTTGACAAGTTAAACATGCTTCTGAAAGGCAAAATGGTGTATACTTAGGTCCAGGGACGGAGACAGTGGGGGGCGGGGGGCGGCCGCCCCCCCTTCGCCGATGACCTCCCCCAAAATATCCCGGCAGATGGCGGGAGGGGCAAGTGACCCACCCCAGCTGCAAGATTATTGAAGAAACCCTGGTATGATTGACTGATTGTGCCCCATGCCATCACCGGAGAAATTGCAAAGGAAGGTGAAGGAGGACAGTGAGCGAAGACGAAGTAGCGA
>CAOJBI012994002.1:0-11011 GCA_948277035.1 Euphorbia corollata
TGGAATTAATTGGAATTAATTTATTAGAGAAATATTTTATTAGAGAAATAATAAAATTGGAATTAATTTTATTATTTTATTAGTTCTCATGAAGTGCTTCAACTGAAGCACTTCAATTTTGAAGGACAACTGAAGGACAATTCATACAGTAGTAAAAGATTACTTCATTAATTTGAAGCACTAATCCAAGAACCCCATTGTGGATGCTTTTAGTATAATCCGTTTTACTTTAAAAAAAATACGATTATAGTTGTACTGAATTGTTGCGTGTAATTTAATTACTAAATTTGTCAAAAGCATACATATTTAATTTAACTCATGCTTTCATTACTTTGTTGTTGAGACATATATTATAATTGTTTTACTGTTTTCAACAAAATTATGGATAGGCTTGAATAATATATGCGTGGATCAGCTTTTTCAAAAATTGTGCATGTGTAATTTTTCTATCAGTACCAATACGGGTTTATAAAAGTTAGCAAATAACAAAAATATAAAATTTAAAATAAGATGATATTTTTATTTTTAAATTTAAACTTTACATGTCTATTAATAAAAATACGACACATCTCAGTGATAAATTTTAAAAATTTTCAAAAAGTTGTTTTTTATATTAAAATATGGGGATAATTAAAAAAATATTTTGAAATAAAAAACTTTGTAAACCACACAAATTTTAATATAATATTATTGAATTATAGGAAAGTTTAATCAATAAAATAATTTCATAACCTTATTATTTTAAGGAAAAAATATGTTTCCATTTGTTTGTAAAATTCTAAAACCATATATACAATTTTATAAAACAATCAAACCATAGACCGAAGTGATTTGTGCAATAACTCTCTCGCAATGTAATCTTCTATGTTATATCTCAATTTAGCATTGATTGTGGTAACATATGTTTGTAAACTTAAAACCCGTTTGAAAGCTGTTTATGATTTTTTTCTCAGCCAAATGATGAAAATACATTATTAAATTCAAAATTCGTGGAAACAATTATTTTCGAAGTTTCCAAATTCACCCCAAAATATAGAAGAAGATATTTATAACTTTGGAGTCTTTATTATTATATTATTTTCATTGATAAGAATTTATTTATCTAAATACGTGTAATTGAAATCACATTAAATACGAATGAATGATACTAATCTCGTAATTTAAACTCGTAACATTTAAAATCACATATATAATCTCAACTTATATGGTATAATGTTATCAAATACTTAATTTTCATAATTGATGTCAGTATAAATTAGAAAAAAAACGTGATAAATTATAATGATAAATTATTTTAAAAAGTAAAAATGTCAAAATGAAGATTAAAACGACCGTTGAGATAATTCAATGATAAACACCGGTAATAACCGGTAGATTTCACGCCGTTTTTGTGTCGTCCCCGTCCCTGTCTGAAGCGCGGTGGTTTGCTGGTTGTGCAGGACCGCAGGTGCATAGCACGTGCCACATGGTTAAGCTACAATTTTTATTTGATATCGCGATCTCATTGACAATTCATCAACTGGTTTACCTTTACCACCGTTAACGACAATTGTTAAATTAATGTTACTGCCTTAGGCGCTTTCTGAAGAACTGTTGAATTAATCACTTTATATAATATAATATGTACAATTTAATTATTTTTCCAATTTACCTTTATTTATAGCAGGATAAATAGTAAATACTAGAAAACTAGATTCATCAAAAGAAAAAAAAAGTCTTAAAAATAAAAAGCCACGTGATTATTATTATTATTTCACTATTTCAATTTTTATCTCATCTGATCAAAAGATATCTAATTAATATCTTTAGATTTTGTTTTAATAGCATTATACAAAATTTAACATGCATGTTTTGATTACATATTAAATTATTTTGACTTAACACATATTTAATATCTTAAACTTTATACAATTCACCACTTGCTTTACTAATTTTGAAAAGTTTCTGCCAGTCCTTTAAACTTAGCAAAAATGTATTTATTAGTCATCTCAATATCATGTGTCACATTTTAACTGGAGAGAGAAAATTAAATATTTGATATCTTTGAAAAGTAAAATCAATCATAATGTGACACGTGGTAACAAGGGGGCTAGCGAGTGCTTTTTTACTAAGTTTAAGGGGTTGGTAAAGACTTTTTAAAATTGAGGGGTCAAGTGATAAATTGTGTAAAGTTTAGAGGGTTCAGTATGTATTAGCTAATAATTTTTTTAAAAAATTATCTCATTTGATCTTACATTGAATAAAAAAATATGTGCAACTCATCCTAGATGTGATTTAAACCCGAAACCTCTAAAGCCCACAACTTCCGTCTTAACCACTAGGTCAATACCTCATTCATTATTACACATTAAATTGTAAAATTGTGGATTTAACTTCATAATTATATGATCAATGTTTAAAGATTTCAACCAGCTGAGTAATTCTCTTTATCACGTTACTTGGCAATGGAAGCATTTTCCTTATCGGACATTGATCTTGCAACAATAAAAGAACCATTAGATACACGATGAATGCACCCATGTTCCAACGAATAAAAAGACATAACACTTATGTTGCATTTAATTCGTCCTGAAAGTGATATTGAAGGGGCGTGCTTAATGATTGAAGGTGCGTGCTTAATGATGTTTGTAACACGTTACTCACTCTTAAATGTTAGTTACACTTTAGAGATCATACTTTGACCTTATTATCACTATGCACCTCATATCGTGGATCCAATAATAATAAAAGAATCAAACAAGGTAAATATAGAAATATCAACCATTTAATATTTATACATAAAAATAAAAGACTCGGCTACTGGAAGGTTGAAGCCATTGATTTTCAAATTATTTCAATTACTTATTAATTTAATACATCTATATCTCATTTGGCTTTCTATATTTATTATTTTTTAAAAACAACTAAAATAATAGTGGTCCAAAATAAATATGAAAGGCACAAAGAAACAAAAGCAAAATTATAATTGCATATGCCAACTATTCATTAAATAAATTCTAAATATACTCTGAATACAAATTTATAAATTATAGAGTTTTTGGTAAAATAAAAGTTTTTAGACATAATAGTTAAACCTTTCCCTTCTGCGACAAATTCAAGCTAACATAATTCACATTTAGCATTATGAAAGACGTATACTATTAAAAAAAATAATAAACAAAGGAAAAGGGAAAAAAAGAAAAAGAAAAAAAGAGGAATGACTGTATGCGGGATAGCGCAGTGCAGCAGCCTTTATATACCTTTTTGTGGAATCAGATCTTCTGTCCCCAACCATGTCCCCAACCCTGTACCCTCCAATCAAAAATTATCATTAATGATTTAAAAAAGTAAATATTAATAAAATATTAATTCAAAATTACACATGACAATATTTGATTGGAGGGGACAGGGTTGGGAACATGGTTGGGGACAGAAGATCCTATTCCCCTTTTTGTGGGGGTAAATAAGGAAACAAATGGACCCGATGAAATGGCGGATTCTAACATCCCTTTTTAAGTAGATCTAATGAAAGCATTTCAAGTCCGCTCGCTCTTTTTGTTGCAATTCCCAACGACACACTGCAGTATTCGTTTGTGTTGTATGTGACACAGAGAGAGAAGAGACGAAGAAGAAAGAGTAAAGCCTGGAGTGATAGGCCAAAGAAACATATAAGAATGGGAAGATCTGCCTCTTGTTTCAAAATTATCACTTGCGCTGGCGATTCAGCTGACAATGATGATCTTCAAGCACTAGAGGTTTCTCAATCTGATTCCTCCTCAATGCTCTTGCTTTCTGTTAATTTTCTTCGTTGTTTTCAGCGTATATTTCAGTTTCGATTCGTCGATGATTCGCTTTTTTCGTGATTCGTTTGCTTGGATTTACGAAGTTTAATTAGATTTGATTTTTTTAGTTACTGCGATAGATTGCAACACTGCTGGGAATGGGAAGTAATTTAAGTTTTTGAAGATCCCCGTGGATTTACTGCGAATTGTGTATTTTAATAAATGACTCATTTTTAGTTTCTACTTGAGGCGACTAAATTGACATTATCCTCTTCTATTGTTTGGAAATCATCAAAAGAGAATGTGTCTGCCAAGGCATTGTAATTTCGAGATAATTGAGACATTTGTCAACCGATAATATGAAAATTGACTATAGATGTCATCAATGTGCCAATGGATGTCAGTTGCTTGGATCTAGTAGAAATGGATTTACAATATTCTCGTTTAAAAGAAATAGGTTCCTTTTTCGTTGGATTAATTCACATAATGCAGGATCACGTTGCAAGTCCGAGTAACATATTTGGGATCTCTGAAGCATCTTGATGCTAGTATTAAGCACTGTGCTTTGAGATTCCTCGTACGGTCTACCTTCTGGAGGAACTTCCTTAAATTTAAGGTTGAACATTGCATTTGGCTATGTGAAACTTGATGAGTTGATGTTAGTGATTGGCTCGTAATCATAAGCATTAAGTTCCCATATCATTGGGTTGATTAAATAATGAGTCATTCTAGTTTTTATCAGGTCAGATAGTATATAGGTATCACTATTTGATGACCATGGCTGATTGTGGATTATTCACATTTCTGCCACTTGGGATATTTTCAGCAATTTTATAACTCTTTTGTTTGCGAACTTTGCTTTTTTAAAAAATCCTTGAACTTCTACACTGGTCAGGTTTTGACAAACCCTGAATAATTTGTGGTAGGACTGGCGCAATAGGGGAAAAGGGCACAGGTGTCAGAATTGAGTTCTAAGATGAAGATTACCGAAGATTTATTTTCTCTTTGTCTGTCAAATGACATTTTTTTTTGTTTCAGAACAAAGATTCAAGTGAAAGGAGCAGATGGAGTTTTCGGAAGAGATCTGCTCGCCATCGAGTTTTAAGCAACACTGTCATCACAGAAGCCCCTTATTCTGCGAACAAGGGGAGCTCAGATTCTGCTAGTCTTAACTTGCAATCTCCAGATCCCTCAACTGTTCCAGAGAAAATCTCTGTGATACATTGCACTGATGAGAAAGCGGAATTTCAAACTTGTGTAGATTCAAAAGCATCTGAAACTACTTTGGTCACTGAAGATAAGAGTGAAGTAGATGTGCAACTTGAAGAGTCTGTGGTTATTGTAGTGCAAACTGCAGTCAGAGGGTTCTTGGTATGATTTTATTTCAAAATAATTCTGTTGCTCACTGGCTAATATCGACATAACTTCTTTCGAAAAATTATTTTGTTAGGCCCAAAAAGAATTATTCAAGCTGAAGAATTTAGTTAAGTTGCAAGCTGCTGTGCGTGGACACTTGGTTCGGCAACATGCTATTGGAACCCTTCGATGTGTACAAGCCATTGTCAAAATGCAAGCACTTGTCCGAGCTCGTCAAATTCGCTTGTTGCGGGATAAGAAGATAGATGGGAAAAATGAGAAGGCTAATTTAAAGATCTTGGTAATGCCACTCAACTTAAAATAAGTATGTCCTGACTAAATGTTATAAGTTGCATTGCATAAATATTTCTTCTCAAACATTCTTGCTCAGACTGGTTCCATATGGGCAGTTTTTTTAAATAAATCTTATGCCTCTCCTGACGAGAAGCTAAACTCTGTAATGAGGAACACTCTATGAAAACCATCAAGTTTTGAGTATGGCATGAAGTTTTGTGATTATCATCCCTTGGTATTGCAAATTTCAAGATATGGACCATTAACTATTATGGTTTTTGGTCATCAATAAGTAGGCATATGTCTTACTGCTCAGTGAACCTAAAGGAAAAAAAATATTATTTACTATTGTCATTTAGGTGCCTCTTTATTGATCTTTTAATAGAAAATGGTATTTCACTTCCGCACCAGCATTTTCTACAGAAATGGTCAGTATGACAAATCCATAAAGAATTAAGAATAGCTGGAATCCATTCATGTTACAACTTTCCCATTTGGTTGCTAGTGTTATGCTGCTTATTATAAATGCTAGATTGATACTGAATTGAAGATGAGACATTCAAAGATTACTGATGAATCTTTTTATCTTTAAAATTAAATTATCTTGAGGGATCAAGTCCATGAGATAACTCTGGGCCTTGGTAGATTTTCTTATCCCATAGCTGGAAGAACTGTGGGATTTTATAATCAATTTATTGTTGAATATAAATGGTTATTTGCATTCCTTACTTAACTAGTGAACTTCCTTCGGTTTTTATGGCTGTTTATATGGGTAGATTATTATCTGAAAAAAATATTTATGTATTTGAATAGTTGCGCTTTTGTAAATATGATTTCTGTTTTAGGGGAAGGAAAACTCTACAGAAAAGCCCACTTACACTTCCATTAGCAAGTTGCTTAACAATAAGTTTGCTCGTCAGGTATGGTGAATGGACGTCTTGACTTAAATTATGTTCTGATTTTTGGACTGCATATCTCTGTCATTATTCCAAACATATCGATGTTTTCTTTTTTCTTAAGTTGATGGAATCTACACCAAAGGAGAGGCCTATCCACATTAAGTGCGATCCTGCAAAACCTAATGCCGCTTGGAAATGGTTGGAGAGGTGGATGTCCGTGTCATCAGCAGGACCAACTCCACATCCAGAGTCAAGGACTGAGCAAGTAGAAACAGAGAAGAATGATGATATGGCCTCACAACAGGAAACTGCAGTTCAGTCTGCAGATTCTAATGAGATAACAGATCCAGTGTCCAGTACAAAAGAGAATGATGTGCTCCCATCTGTATCTGATGAAAATTCAATAACATACGAGGAGGATTTTAAGTTTCAGGACCTCCATTCAACCTCTGGTTTAGCCGCAAATAGTTTGGAAAATATTGTTTCTTCTGATGTTGAAGAGCCGTTAACAGACTTAGATTCACTGCCAAATCAAAGTATGGAATTTCAAGTAAAACCTCAAACTGAAAGCACTTTGATTCCTCATAAGGAAGAAGCTGAAGGTGAACAAACTGATCAGCCAAAACGTTCTATGAAGAGGAATGCCTCTGATTCACTGGAGACACTGGAGAATGAAGGTAAGAAATCTGTATTTGGATCTAGAAAAGTTAGCAATCCCTCATTTTTAGCTGCACATTCCAAGTTTGAGGTGCTGAGCTCAACAACGAATTCAAATCGATCACTCATTTCATCGAATCAAGATAGTGGAGTTGAACCAAAGATGGAGTCAGTTTCTTCTGGTGCAAATACTGTAACGAGAACGAAGGAGCTCAATGTGCTAGACAACTCTGTGCTAAATAATTTCAGGGGTCAACATGGCGGATCTGAATGTGGTACCGAACTTTCAGTTACTTCCACACTGGATTCACCAGATATATCTGAAGTTGGAGCAGAGCCAGAATATGAGCAAGAAGTAAAATCTTCAGAGAAGGAAACTTGCATTCCAAACATCACAAAGGATGTGGTTACTGAAAATGAATCTTCAGATCCAGTGCCAGATTTACCAGACTCTGTAACAATTCAGCCTGAGAAACATGATGGTCTGAGAGATGAACCTGGGAATTCTATCGTTACTGCCGAGTCCCCAGAAATTATGAAGAAGCCAGAAAGAAGTGCTTCTAATGTCCAAAGGGAAATGGACTCTGAAACTGGTGGTCTAACATATAGGTCATCGCCAGAAGCATCTCCAAGAAGCCATATAACAGTTCTAGAATCTCAAGGAACTCCTTCTAGTCAATTATCTGTGTCAGATAAAAAGAACAGGAGGAGCAAGAGTGCTTCCAATCAAAAACGTAAATCTCTTTCGGCAACTAAGAGATCTCCATCAAATCCAAATAACGATTCTGGTGCAAGAGATAGCATGGAGCAATTGGCCAAAGAACAAAAGAATGGGAAAAGGCGCAATTCTTTTGGTTCAACAAGAGCTGATCAGAGTGATCAAGAACCTAGAGATAGTAGTAGTAGTAGTTCTGTCCCTCACTTCATGCAAGCCACTGAATCAGCAAGAGCCAAACTCCAAGCTAATAGCTCGCCAAGATCAAGCCCAGATGTTCAGGATAGAGAGTATGTCAAGAAGAGACATTCCTTGCCAGGTGCGAATGGCAGGCAGAGTTCTCCACGCATCCAGCGATCAATGTCTCAAGCACAGCCAGGATCAAAGGGAAATGGTAGCCTTGTTGTTCATGGTATTCCCTAAATTCCTTATTCTTATATAATATGATTGCTGTTGGGTATATTATGATTTATTTCATTCCATATATACTTGACCTTATCTAGTTGCCTTTAATCTGTCAATATCAAATTTGAAATCGCTGGATCTAGGGGTGTGGGTGCTGATATTGCATTCTACTTTAGTAATCTGCTTCATCTTTTTCGATGTCCTTCCACATCAGTGTCAAGCTTAAAAATGCCCCTAACAAATTTCAGGAATTGTGATTATATACCTTAATGCTTTCCATGTGCAACGTTTCTCGATTGTTATTTCCCACTTAGTCACAATTTCTTGAAGTTGGAAAATAGAAAAACAATGAGGGTAGAAATGCACCAAAAAATCGTTCTTTTGCCTATTGCGGCATCTATATTTCAATTTGGCCTCCAAATACATTAGGAGCGCGCTTGACCTCGTCCCCTACTATAACTAGATCTAGACTGCTGAGCACAGAAGATGTCCTTTGATTCTTTTACATATCAGTTACTCAACTACTGAACTGTTGAAATTCTGTTTGTTCCAGAGAAAAAGTGGCAGAGGTGAGAAGAAGAATCCAAGAGCCAAGATGGTATTTTATCCGGCAAAGGTAAAACTTTTCGAGTTTTTTTTTCCAGCTGGGCTGCTTGATATTACAGGACAGCACAAGGATTTCATGTATATCACGTTCACTCATAGAAGTTTATATTATTCGTCAAACTGTTCTTGTGTTGGAGACACGGTTGTGTGGTTATGGAAGTATTATTAATGTTTTGTGTGATATTATTGAGGTTTGTCAAACATGTTTTTTCAGTTCATGTATTTGGAATTGAGACCATATTTGGAATGGAGAGAGCTTTAAAATCCTAAATTGGGGGATTTCTTGATTCGCACTTCATTCTTGTATTTCAATCGATTTGCAACTAGACTTATCTCACTGTAAAAGGAAACAGAAACAGAGTTCTTTCATTGACAAAATAAATATCTCAATCCTATAAATGGTATCCGTCTATATTTCAGGAAAAGGTCCTCTGTTGGGCACCTACTGCAGTTTACCATTTGATGCATATAATCATGTAGAATAAATTTCAATACAATACTCCATCATTCGAATTAAGTAAATGAATAAAATTAAAAAAAAATTCTTTTAAATGTTTAATGAATAATGGAATATTATTTATTTTATTTTTCCACTGTATTTGTTACGGGAAAAAATAAACATATCTTAAACTTTCTAAAAAGAGCAAAATTAGGCGTGCTATGGATCAAAGAAATTGTGTTATTCTCTTATCTCCCATGTTTTTAAATTTGCAAAATATACTCAATTTTTCACGTAAGCGATTAAATAAAAAAAAAATGATACAGTTTGCAATATCTAAAAGTTAACAATAAGTCTGAATTGTAAATTGAATTCGTGATACAAGATTCAAGTTAAAATCTTGGAAAATATATTAATGGAGATACATCTAATCATGAATATATAAATAAAATTTGTGACTAACATAAAAATATATATATTAATAATCTGCTACAGTGAATTTGTTTTTAACTAAGTTAGTTCCACTTTATTTTTTATTATCTTGGAATCAATTATCACATCACTTATGAAACATTAAATTTATATAACTATATATTAATAGTTAAGAGTAATCACTTAATTAATGAGATAGCATTTCTAAAAAATTCAAAATAATTGGATTGATCCGAATTAAAAAGCAGAGTTCTCAATTAGGCAACAATTGATAAGAGCAAATAAGCAGAGTTTTAATGGTTATACATGGACTTGGGGCTTTTATAATATGTAGAAAAATACGGATGAAAACTGGAAAGATTCCCATGTAGTTGATCAGAAGAAAAGATTAATTTGTTCTCAACTTTGTGTTTTCTTTACTAGAAAGGTGGCTCGAGCTTCAGCATTTAGTTTAGGTATCGTTTATGGCACCGTCAAGCTCAAGATGCTCAAGGTAATTCTTGATAGAAGAGAGAGCAAATATGGACTTGGCGAAGCCTGTCTCAACACCGGCAGTAACTATTAAGCCTGATGTTTCTGACTCGGCAGATTACTCGGATATTACTCACTATCGGAGCCTAGTCGGAGGTCTTCAATACCTATCTATAACAAGACCGGACATTGCTTACTCCGTCACGAAGGTAAGTTGGTGCATTGGCAAGTGCTGAAACGCATTTTGCGTTACCTTCATGGAACGATCTCTTTTGGCCTTCGGTACTACAAACAGCGAGGTGTTCATCTCCATGGATTTTCTGATTCGGATTGGGGAGGTGATGCTATTGATCGGAGGTCCACAACAGGTTATATAGTATTTTTCATGGTACAAACTTGATTTCGTGGGTTTCGAAGAAGCAAAGAACTGTGTCTAGATCATCGACCAAGGCCGAGTATAGGGCTGTTGCTGACACGACCTCAGAATTGGCTTGGATCGAATCACTTCTTCGGGAAATCGGATTCCCTTTGTCAACCGCACCAACGCTATGGCGTGATAACTTGAGCACTACTTATCTTAGTGCAAGCCCGATTTTTCATTCTCGCACTTGGAACTTGATTTTCATCTCTCATTGTTCGTTACATTTCCACGAAGGATCAAGTTGCATATGTTTTCACGAAACCATTGTCTCGCCATCGGTTTCAA
Source organism: Euphorbia corollata (assembly GCA_948277035.1). Lineage (NCBI taxonomy): Eukaryota > Viridiplantae > Streptophyta > Magnoliopsida > Malpighiales > Euphorbiaceae > Euphorbia > Euphorbia corollata. The sequence continues at coordinate 10,742 of CAOJBI012994002.1, forward strand.
GTTCTAAGAGACAAGTTGGCCGTGTTTCCTAAACCCACCCAACTTGCGGGGGTGATAGGATCCTGATACTTTAGGAATATTCCTAATTAGTTTAGAATTCTATTTGTAAATAACTTACTGTATTTTTGTAATTCAATATATATATATATATATATATATATATATATATATATATATATATATATATATATATATGTTTTTGAATATATTTAAAAACTGTGGTTTTTTGAATATGTGGTGTGTCAAATGAGACAGAAAAAATAAGGGTGA
>CAOJBI012998176.1:0-10657 GCA_948277035.1 Euphorbia corollata
CTAAACATGAAAATTAAATCAATTAACTACTAACGTGCCAGAAGTTCAGGCAATAAAACCAGAGGATGCCTTAGGGAAGAGACGGAAGTGGATGTTGAAATATTGGTTGATAAGGATGAAGTTGAAAGTGACAAATCTACAGATGGAGAAGAGGAAGAAGTGGCTAGCTCAGATGGTGAAGAGGAAGAAGACACTAGCTCAGATGGTGAAGAGGATAATTATCTTAGTTTTTTTTTTTTAGATGAAAATGATTAGTGTTAGCTTTTGAAATAAATGCTTAATTTTTATTTGAGAACTTTATTCTGTTTTGAGTTTAACTTAATAGTTTCTTACATTCCTATGTTGTCTAATTCTAAATTTTTAAAACACAATTTGTTGTCATATATATAAATATTTATTTCTAACCAAGTAGCGCCTCACTTCAATGAGGCGAGCACCTATGTGGGGCCTCACGCCTCGGGCATTTTAGATGTGTAGCGTCTCGAGGGCGCCTAGCGCTTTTAATAACTATGCGTTAAACTTACGAAAAGGGCACCAATAAAACCGTAAAATGACACATTTCACTCCAATTATCTCCAAATACCAATACACTGACAGGGGAAAAGAAAGTAACTTCACAGAAGCACAATCAGATAAAACCATGATTGATCATTCTCTCTGCCCTACAATTTCTTAAGGCTGAAAAACATAGGTAGAATTCAGCAATCCAAAATGAATGTTGCTTATTTAGTATCATTTCGATTTCATTGGAGAAGTAAAAGAACTTGCTACCCTTAAAAAGTTCCTACTTTCCAGAACTAACACTGGATAGCTAGGACTCGAAGTAACACGAGTTTCAAAACGGAAATGGAATTTGAGTTTCCGTGCTACCTTTTTTTTTTTTTTAAAATTTGCCTCATTTGGGCTTACATTATTAAATGGAAAGAAAAATCCCCAACCCACCCCGAATGTGATTCGAACCTGGGACCTCTAGAGTCCACAGCTTCCGTCTTAACCAGTAGGCCAAGACTTCAATCATGAAATTAATGGATTAATATTGCAAAAGAAACCGACTTCTACAAAATCAATGGAGTTGATGAACTCATTGATTATTCAAAAGGAATAAATACTATTGAGAATTATTGGTTTCCCAAGTTAAAGCATTCAGCTAATAATATATCAACAAGAATAAAATTAGATTAGTTGCTAAAAGGCTATACACAATCCATTAGATTGATCCATGTTATTATAACAAGTCAAGATCTAAAACTACATCATATGAATGTAAATAATATCATTTCTCTACTATGGGAAGAAAAATAAATCTACATGGAAAGACTTGTAGATTTGTAACTAAGACACAAGGTTCGAAAATTGAAACGATCAATTTATTGCCTGAAATAGTCATACTAGATCAAGAAATATTCGATATTATAGTATGATAATATTGAATAGATTAGTTAGAATGTCATTGAACGATAATGATATCTTGATAACTCGAAATGACATGAAATATATATGTTAATTAATTAAAGCTTGGTTTGATTGCTTTAAGTAATTGTTTATATTCTTAGAATTAAGATTCTACGAAGCAACTCAACGAAGTTGTTCACCTTGTCTTAAGAGACAAACTAACAATGCACTGATTTTTTTCAATATGAGCAATCTTAAACTTATATGTATAGCAAAATGGCTAAGGACTTGTGTGAGCGGGCGAGACTTTCCGGGATGGTGCGGGGCGCTTGCCCGAAAAGCATTTCCTTTTATGTGATTTGTAGAAAACTGTTGGTGAAAATCTTTGCGAGATTGTGATAAAATACTGTGATTAATTTCCACTAAACAATCTCTAGGGTTTTTATGCGAGGAACCATTATCATAGCTTATTTGTTGATTTAAAAATAAAGTTTCAAACTTCATTTTATTTTAAAAAGTGAGAATCGCCACCTGGTTCAGCTCTACCAGGAAATTATGGTATAAAAATTCATTTTATTTAAATTTAAATAGCAAAAAGAATAGTGCTGGATTCGGAAAAATGGTTACTCTTATGTTTGATTCAAGATATTTGATATTCCATGAGTTTATTAAAAATAAGAAAAAAATTTCATATTTCCATTTTTTATTTATATGAAATAGATTGATAATGAGAATAATGTAATAAGCTTGCTGGAGAAAATAACTGTTAGGCAACAATAACAATTAATATTTGTTATCAGATTAGTTGCAATAAATTAAATGTTAGATATCTCCTTCTTAATTTTAGGGAATTTCGACTTTTATTGTTAGTTAAAATCACCACGAAGTGTAGCAAATCCGCCAACAAAGTGTAGTGAATTATACTGAAAATTAAATGACTGGAAAGTAAATGTTAGGTTAGATTGCAGAAAAATAACTGTTAGTCATGTAGCATTTTCCCACTTTTTAAGGAATTTAACTATTGTTAATGTGTTTGTATGTTAGTATGATAATCATCCTCCACTTAACATGGGGATTATTTAGAATATATAAATATCATCACAAAATGAGAACAATTATCCTATTACATGGTAAATAAATATATAAATGTAAGTTAGATAATATAAATATATAAATAAATGCACCACCAAACTTGACTGATTATCCCATTATATGGTAAAATTATAAATAAATAATATTTATATACATACAAATAAATAAAGTAAAATTAATAATTAATAATGAAAATTTGATTTTGAAACTGAATTACCCTCATCTTACCCTTTCTTGAGTCTAGAATGATCTAAGAGCTAGTTAGGAATTGATCTTGACAAAAGTGATGTTGAAAATGATTTTTCCAATACTATGAAAGAAAACACTATAAAATTAAGACGTGATAACGAATTCCAAATACATCCGGTGCTACAGTGAGAATCTTGTAGAATTGACAACATCAGACTCGAATTAGTTATTAAGAACATAACTTGAACCTTAAAAACAAAATAAAACTTGAGATTGAATTTTATTTTTCTTTTTGAAAACAATAAAAACCTGTTAAAAACCTTAGTTTGAAAAGCCTGGATCTTGCCTCTCTTCCCCCTCCTTTCTGAATTGCCCGAATACTGCAATTTTTAGGCACATTTGAAACCAAGTAAATTGTCATTCGACTACTTACTAAAAAAGATAAAAAGAGAATTTGGCGTCTAATCAGCTGAATCAGTGCTAATCCAGTAAGTAGCCCCTCGACTATTTACTAAGTAAATAGTCACCAACTACTTACTTAAAAGCCCATTTCTTAACAAAAATTGCCCAACAGTCAAAATTAGAGGCTATAGCCTTAAGCCCCACCCTATTTTTTTCCAAATTCGATCGTTTAAGCCTGAAAATTTGCTTTTTATGTGTTTCAGAACTTTTGACAACTTAACTATTTTGACCTTTTTTTTTATTGTTTTGACCTTTTAGATATAGAATTTGAATTACAATTGAAAAAGAAAACTTTGGATTTAGAGACAATGAATATTTTCGAGGACTTGGTTCCCTTTAGGCTCTCTTGTTATCCCGTATATGAAATAGGCATAGTATCTTCATCGGGCTAGGCGGACCGTGCTAACAACCTGTGTAAACTATAGCACTTACAAGTATTCCATAACACAACAATTTTTTTTAATAATGATTAGTTTTCCTTATACGAGTGCTATAAGTATCCTAATGCAATTGGCATTATGATTATATATTAGTCAAGTTAAAGAAAAACATATTAAAAGTTGTGGAAAGGATACCAAGGTACCTTAAAAGCACAGTAGGTTGTTTTCTGTGTTATCAATGTATGAAAAAGCAATCAATTAGATACGCAGATAAGGTTTGACTTGAACTATGGATTTGAGAATATCCATTTTCAGTCTCATCTTGTTAATTGACAAAAGTGTCATATTATGAATTAACAAGAAAAAATTGTTGCCCTATAAAGAGTTGTGATACTCTGATATAGTTTAAGAAGCTATATGTTAAGAATGTTAATGAACAATCTAATATCGCTTCTACAAAAGCTTAATTTGTAATAAAAATAAAATAATAATCAATCTAATGTAGATGTCGTTGAGGAATTGATGTTCCATATCAAGTTTAAGCATATAGATTAAGTATCATTTTTCTGCGTAGCACGTATGGTGTTCATCATGAAAATATTCATGCTGAACATGCTATAATTGAGGGTTAATTTGTACCAGATCTAAGTCATATTACAATTAAGAAAACATCATTCATAAGTGTTTAAATTTTACAATACATGAGTGAAAATATTATTTGTTAATATTTGTTATCATTATCTAGTCACATGTCGGACAGAGAAGCTCACTCACACAAGCATTTACCCTTGTTTTGTTATTAGCTAACATATGAGAAGGGTGAACAAATGAGAGTTTTTTCAATAATTGAGAGCTTGAACAAATTAGATCTTTGTTACAAGTAACATGATTCTATTCTGTCTACAAACCCGAAAGCAGTTTACAAAGTAAGATGATTTAGCACATCTAACTAAAGCTTTTCTATGTTGTTAATGAAACGTGTGCTTCTTTCAACAGGAAAGAAAAGAACATCATAACACATGATTTCATACCATGTATGCTTATCAACCATGAGATGGAAAAGTAATGATGTCAACTTTTCCTAGTGTGACTCACGGAACGAAACTATGGTTTTGTTAGCTTGCTATCATCAAGACCCTAACTTATTCTGAAAGTATAGTCTAATGTGCCTGTTTTTGGAAGGAGTCTCTAAAAAGGTTAAGTATGATTCATCCTTGAATGAGCCCGAATGGACAAGTGAGTTAGATTATGATGGAAGAATATAGTAAAAGGGGAAATTACCATTTGTTCGCATCTTAAGTTTCTATACGTCACAACCCGGGTAGTTATGTAAGTGTACATAGTTGTGACGATAGAAAAATTTAGAGGTCTAATGATTATAGAGATATGATGTGGAATCTAGGATAAGACATACAATGCTTCGGTTTCTTTTCATAGAGCTGCTATATATCTCCAATGAGTGTATAGCATTAAAGCTTTCAAGGTATGCTGGTTGCATGAACTATTTTTGTAAGTATGAAAGAGACAAAAAGTAATAAATGTGTTCTGTTACATGCGAGTGGCAGATTTTGGATTTTGGACCCGATCCGCCCGTATCAGTATAAGAATGAATAAATTTGGTGTTACCTTTTGGACCATTACACATATTAGTACCGGTGTGTGTGCTGTGTGTGTGTGTGTGTGTATATATATATATATATATATATATATATATATATATATATATATATATTGTTTGTTTTTATTTTGTTTTGTGTAACTCTCTCTCCTTAATGGTATAGTTAGTTAATGATTAGTAATACGTAGTTCTAGGTCATACTCTTTCCGCTACACATTTTGAAGATATTTTTTGTTCCACAAAAGGTATACAATTGGACTTTACTCTATATATAATATATTGATTATATTCTTACAATATATATGGCTATTATGGCCTTATCATGTTCCCTTCATATACATGCATATCCTTGATTTTAAAGAATAGAAGATACATAAGGAAAGTAGATATTAAAGCTTATATTTTTATTTGCTATAGTTTATGTTTCCTTAATATTTCTCTTGTTCATTCGGATTATTTTCAATCCACTTCAATTTCTAAAGGTGTTAGACTTTCATCCTTTGATGATAGCATTTTACACTCGGTTAAGTTTGCCTAACAGCTGTTGTATCTAAGGAGGCAGCTTGCCATATAAGGGGAAAATTTGTCTTAAGGATTTCGACTCAAACCTCAACAAAGCCTTCTCTTTTTTACAGTTAAAAGTTAAAGTTGATTATATTATATTATTTGTATTTTGATATTTTATTGTATTGATATATTTATTTACGTATCACATATTATTTCATTACTTAAATATTTTATAATTATATTTAAAAAATTATTTATAATCTAAGTTAAATAATATCCTATTGTTTCATGGGAATTTGTTAGAATTGGGCTGTTTAAAAAATTTAATATCGGCCCAAGTTTTATGCCTTAACTTAAAAATTTGAAAAGGAATCCAAAACTAAAAAGCATATATATGTTCTATTTTACCTTTTCTCTTCCTCTACGTTGCGCATGTTCTCTGTTCCTAAACCTCTCTAACAATTCAAATCCTTTAATCGTTTCTCCTTGATTTAAGCTTCTTTGTCAAAACAACTCTTTATCTCGCAATTTTCATCTGCTTCTAAAGTTTCAATTCGAATCAGCGTCGCTATCTCTCATTCTTAAGTTTCTGATTTAAGGTATACCATTCTCTGAAATGATTTCATTTTGTCACAATAGTTATTCTTTTCTTCACCAATTTTGTTTCTTACCTTGTTTAAAGATAATGGCACCTAAAAGAGTATTTACGAAAGATAAAAGTCCAATTGTTCCGAAGAAAAAAATGCAAGCATAAAAAACAACTTGAAAGTCTGTGATTCAGAATAATGCAACAAAAGAAATCGTTCAAGTACCCCCAACATCAATGAACAATGAGTTTAAAGTGATTAAAAGCAAGTTTACAGAGAGTTTGTATAATTTGAATTGATAAAGATTTACAAAATTTATGAAAAAAAACCTAAGACATCTTATAAGTATAATTTGGTAGCAACCTGGTAGGATTCTAGTATTTATACATGAAAAAAATATTTTTAAGAAAGAAAGTCAATTTTTAATCAATTGAAAACATTAATTAACTTACCAACATCAATGAAAAAGAGTTTTGAAGTGAGTAAAAGTAAGTTTGCAGTGAGTTTGTAATATTTCAATCAATAAAGATTACAAAACTTGAGGAAAAATAACCCAAGACATTTTGTAAGTAAAATCTGGTAGTACCTGGTAAGAACCAAAAAAACACCATGAATCATTTGGAAACTTGGTGGAAACCTAGAACATAATTAGAAATAATGTTCATGACATAATTTCTTGAATTCTAGTAGATATATAAAAAAATTCTAGCGGATGGAACAAAAAACAACCAAGTTGTCAAGATCTGGTAGGGATCTGTTAAGAATCTATAATGTAAGCAAGCAATCAAAATTGTATCAATAATCATTAAAAATTAAACATGGTTTCTCATCATTTAAGAATACAAAGAATCTGAATTTGTAACTTCTAACTAATAACATCAAACAAAAATTATTTAACTTCAACAATATATTAATCGAAAAAAGAACAAAAAATCATTTGGCTCCTGGACATGTTCTCTTGTTATGGCCACTAGCTGCACAAGAACTACACTGAACGCTACTAGTTTGCTACTAGATGTGCAAAAAAATTACTACTAAATATTAGCATGCTACTAAATGTGCAGAAGCAATTACTCCTAAATACTAGCATGCTACTAGTTTGCTACCAGTTGTGCAGAGGCAATTACAGCTAAATACTAGCATGCTATAGTTTGCTACCAAATGTGCAAAAATAATTATTACTAAATACTTCATGCTACTAGATGTGCAAAAGCAGTTATCACTAAATAATAGCATGCTACTAGTTTGCTACCAGACGTGCAAAAACAATTATTACAAAATACTAGTATAAGCACCGGAGTTTTACTCCCCTCGCAAGAACTATGATGAAGCTGTAATTTTACTTCCCTTGTTAGTCTTTTGTTTTAACAAGACTCTAGAAGTCGTCCGGAAGAAGCTCTCTACGTCAATTTTGTATCTCGAGAATCCGAGAAGGTAAAATTTAATCCAAAGAACTTGGATATAGCGAAGCCTAATCCACAAACCAAGTTAGAGGCTCAAATTCAGCCCCAGAATAGTTGTAAAACCCAAAAATCAGCCCAAGACCCGGCTTAAGGCCCAAAATCCAGGCCAAGCCCAGGCTGCCATTTCGTTAACGACATCACAGCAGTCAACTTGCACATGTTGACATTTTTCATTATTTTATGGGAAAATCCAAAAAACCTGACCATAGACTTAAAATAGTTGGTCATTCACCCACTTTGACAGCAAATAAGGCCTCATAAGTCATGAATGGAGCGATTGGTGGGGGAATGGAAGGAAAAAGTTGGAACAGTGGGTTAGATCTTCACTTTTGGATTGAAAGGATATCCATATAGGCAAGTTACAGCCATTATTGGAGGGGGAAGGACGAAAATAGTAGGGAGAGAAGAGCTAGGTTCTGCAACTTGAGGTTTGAAAGAAGAGAGAAACTTGAGTTGAGGATTATTGAGTTCATAAGATCCATAGCCATCAACACCACTTTTAAGCATTCAAAACTTGAGGATTCCGATTCACCTAGCCGAAGTTCTTCACAAAGGTATGTTCTTGAGTTATTATAATCACAAACTAAGCAATCTTGAGGTTTAGCTTCTCACTTAAGCAAACTTGAGGTTTAGAGAGTATCTAGGCAAATCTTGAGGTTTAGCCATTATAAACTCCATTTTCACACATCTAGAGGGATATTACATCTTCTGAAACTTGTATACACGTTTTGGGGTCATATCATTGCTCCTTGACAAAGATTTCATCAACCAACCATAACTACCGAAAGGGACGAGGAGAGCTTTCCTGAGGGTTTTGTGGGTCTCGAAGAAGCGGATCTACGACTACGGGGTAAGCCTCTGAGCACCTGAACTTGTATTTTACATTTATTTCGTGTTTGTCATGATTTTTCATTAAAAAAATGAACTTTCGGGTTTTTTTCAGAAGCCATGTCGTTAACGACAGGGCTGATCTTGTTAACGACATCGCAATATCGTTAACGACATCAGCTAATGTCGTTAACGACTTGGCCCCCCGATTGGTCAAAAGGTGACTTTCCAGACTTTAAATCTGGGTATTGCAGGGACATGAGACCAAGTATTCGATGATTTCGGGATTCAAAATCATTTCGAAAAGCGTGCGGATGGTTAAAATCGGTTTCCCCGTCATAGGGGTTTAATCTACCGATTTTTTTTTTTAAATTTACCTCATTTGGGCTTACAATAATAATAAAGGAAAACCTTATCCCCACCCCACCCGAATGTGGACTCGAACCTGTGACCTCTAGGATCACAGCTTCATGTCTTAACCAACTAGGCTAAGACATTTGCCACAATCTACCGATTTTAATGATCTCGTTCTCGAAATGATTACGATGACGGATCCAATTTTATTCCAAACCTAGATTTACTTGCTTTTATTTACCATAAAGTTGTTAAGGACCCACACGAAGTGAATACATATCCCGGATATCCGACCCAACAATAATAACATGCGACATTTTCATTAATAAAAAATGAACAACGTATGTGTATATAAAAATGAACCTTTTTTATAAAGATAAGCCGATATCATTTTCGTAATTTTAACTTCGCCATACAGGTCCTGTAAATATTCAAAATCGAGCATACTTGGCACATTCGTGCATATTTGTGTTGTGATTTATCTCTTGTGCTAACCTTTGTGGATGCATGTAGTTTAGGTTAGATGTATGTTATGATTTATTTTCCTTCGGGTATCGCATTTAATCTTAAATAAAATGTAATATTTGTTACATATCGTGTATAATAGGCGATTGTAATTTCCCAATCTCATGATGTAATTAATCCTCGTAGAATAGGCGTATTTACTTTCCTATGTGTTTACATTTCTGCATTTTATTTATTTATTGTTTTCCACATGCGCGTTAAATAAATTATATACCGAAAACAAATAGATTGAATTGGAATATCATAAAGGTGATTTTCAAACCAATGTAATATAACTCATTTAATAACGAAATAGATAAATCATCCCGGACCCGAATCTCTGCACTTAGGTATTGTCTCGAACATCTCGTGGTCTAGGCTGTACCAAAAATTTCCTAGATGAGCTGATCCGGGTGGCGACTCCATACTTATAGGCTAGAGATCCAGGTCTCGGGTCTTTTAAAACTTGTTTTATATTAAACTTGCTTTACACATCATCAATTTCTCAAATTTATTTTCAAAAACCCCACGCGTCCGTACATCGGGGCCGGCGCCTCGCAGCGACCGCGCGGGAACGAAACGTCGTCCGCTCACAACTAGCATGCTACTAGATGTGCAGAGGCAACTACTGCTAAATACTAGCATGTTATCGGTTTGCTACCGGATGTGCAGAGACAATTACTGCTAAATACTAACATGCTACTAGTTTGCTACCAGATGTGTAGAAACAGTTACTACAAAATACTAGCATGTTACTAGATATGCAGAGGCAATTAATGTTGAATATTAGCATATGCTACCAGCTTCGTACCAGATATGCAAAACAACTACTACGAAATACTAGCATGCTACTATTTTGTTATAAGATGTGTAGAAACAATTTCAGAAATCCAAAAATAAGGATGAAATCATATATTACCTTCAACAATGGTTGCAACTTTTGCGACTTTCATACAACGATAGTCATTAATTAGTGTCCTTCCCAATTTGAACAAGAGGAAAAACTGAAGTAACATATATCATAAATCCATGATCCATAACAATGCAACAACATTGGAATTCAGTCCATTATGCAAAGGTTGGGAAAAAAATTTGAATTCGATTGTAAAAATCACTACTCCATATATGGCCTACCGCAATCCACGAAAAATGTTGTTGTATGGCCTAAATATGTTGCGCTAGTACTTTCCGCAACACTTGGGGGGGTTACTAATACTTCCCTTGCGGAAAGTCGTTATCGCAACACTTTCACCATTATTCGCAACCCGTCGGAAATGTGTT
>CAOJBI012999407.1:0-10464 GCA_948277035.1 Euphorbia corollata
GTTTGTAAATTATTTGAAAAGACAAAAAGAGAGTAAATTGTAAGAAAATCACGCAAACCAAGATTCTTCTGCTTCTGTCTACTTTCTCTGTTATTCTTTTTTATTTATTTTTCTAGAACAGGAAAATAGAGCCCTTCTTCTTCCTCTTGTCCATTTTCCCTTTATATCTACTCGATCTCTTCTCCTCTGATTGTTTCCCTCTTCTCTACACTTCCTCTGCTCCTCTTTCTGTTTCTCTATTCCGAAGCAGAGCAGTCCAATTGAAGCAAGTCAAAAGAGTCGGCGGTGATCCTTTTTGGGGTCAATATGGCGGAGGAATGCTGCTCAACTCAATTGATCGACGGCGATGGTTCATTCAATGCGGCGGGCCTTGATGAGTTCGTTAAGAAAACTAAGCTCGCCGATTGCGGTCTTTCTTATGCTGTTGTTGCAATCATGGGCCCTCAAAGTAGCGGTATGTGTTTTTGTTGTTGTTGATTTGTTTCGGTAGATCGGTTGTTTGGATGTGCTGAGCTGTTCGGATTGAGCTCGATTTGATTATTTGTTAATTGAGAAATTGAGTTGAAACGGCTAATTAGAACTTGAATAGTTCATGCTTGTTGATTTTGAAGATTTAAGTTAGGATTTTTGAGATCATTAAATCTTTTTTTTTTCTTTCTTTCTGTCCTTTATGGAAGTTTAGTAGAGGTTAATATTTTTTGGCCCTTGAGCTGATGTTTCTGAGTTGCTGCTTACCAGTTTTTGGATCTTAGGATTGAGCTTGTGGGAGAACAGATAACTTTGAAAGTTGCTTTTTTTTTTGGAACTTGTTTTTTTGCGTGGTGTACATTAATTGAGATAATTATCGAAATGCAATATGCGCTGTAACTGCCTATTATTTCATTTTGTTGTGGAGATCCTTAGATGGGACGCCATGTTTTCTTCTTCTTTTTTCCTTTTCTCTTCCTTGAATGCACCTACTTAATTTACTAAAACAGCTTTTCTTGTATGGCAGTTGTGATTTGTTTGGTCAGCCTTTATTTTTTTTCACTGGGTTACCTTTGGTTCTTTCTAGGTAGAAACTAGTCCATCCTCGTTCTTGCTCTCGAGATTAGCCCCATAAATTGGAGTGACAGAGAATGCAACTTTAGGCGATTTTAGAAATTTTTGTGGAGAGCTTGAAATGCCATACTTTGCAAGATGGTTTTTATGTAGTTTTCCAGTCTATGTCGTTATTGTTTTAGAATTGATGTAATTATTTCTCGAATTCTTCAAAATTGTATTTTTCTGTAATTCCAGTGAACTTGTATTATTTAAAACCAAAGTTGTCACTCTCAATTGTACTCTAACCTTATATAGGAAATTAAATCCTGAATTACTCGGATGTTGCCAGATATGATCTATGCTAAAAGAATTTTTTTTTAAGTTTCATTTACTTAAGTGAACATAATAACTTCTACAGGGTCTTTCTTTCTACACTTTTTTGGTTGAACATAAACTGACATGGAACGTATAGTTTGTCAAACAATAATATAAGAGCATCAATGTCATGATTACTTGTAAGCACTGAACAGAATAAAGGCTTTCATTCAGTGGTAGTTTTACCTAGGCCCAATTGATTTTTGGGTAATTATTACCCGACGCAATGTTTTGACCAATTTTATGTAGTATGTACCTGTCTACGCAATTAACCACTCAAACAAATAGTACTTGCTTTCCTCTGCATACTGGGAATTGCAATTCTCGTTCACCTGATTTGTCGAATCACAGAGAATTTTCAGTCACTTCATGAAAATCAGTTTGTTCAGTAACCAGCTTAAGTATTCAGGCATGAATTAGAAGCACCTTCCATAACACTTAACTTTTTCAGTTGGCAATTGGCACCGATATATTGAAGTTAAATATCATCTACTTTCATTGTTATTGTTTTCTGTTATAGATGCAATTTACTTGGCAGAATTGTTGCTTTTGAAGCATTTAATCTGAATGGTACTTGAGAAATGGATATGTTAATCAACTCTTATTCATTTGTTAAAAAAAATACTTGTTTCATTTATGGAAATGACAATGATGATGACTTTCATGAAGGCAATGATGATTATTACAACAAAAATAGTGTAGGTTGTCATGTGATGACCATTTTCTAGATGGAATTACGATGTTCATGTTGGAACATTTTATTATATTACATGAAGCATATGAATATGTATTTGAATGTGTATCACAGTTAAAATATTGGTGTATTTTTCTATATTTTTTTTCTTAAATTATTTTGTTGTGATCTTATTTTGTGAACAGGCAAGAGCACACTTTTGAATCATCTATTCTATACCAATTTTCGAGAGATGGATACATATAGGGGAAGGTTTGTTGTTCATTATGTGTTATGATTTTAGTTTCAGAATAGACGACTCTCTCTTTTTTTCCATTCTTATTACTTTCAAAGTGACCATAATGCTATAATTGTGTTTTAGGAGTCAAACAACCAAGGGAATTTGGATGGCAAAGTGTCCTGGCATCGATCCTTTTACTATTGCCATGGATTTGGAAGGAACTGATGGGAGAGAAAGGGGCGAGGTATTGAACTTTGTATAAATAGTTGTTCCTGCTTTGAATTCCTTATGGTTAGCCCTTGTTGGTTTCGTGCATTTTTTAATTATATTTTCGTATAAGAAAGAACTCAGTTATGAGATATTTGACTGCAGTTCATATTTCTTATTATTTCTATATGGTCAATTTATGTTGTAATAATGCTAATTAAGCATGCTTTTCTTATGTTACGTTTCTTCAGTTGGTATACCATTGAAGAAGACCAGTTGCTCTTACGATTTCTTTCCAGTTTGACAATGAGGCCAAAAGCTTTTGCTTGTATGCAACCTGAAACGAAAATGTACAACTTGACATTTGTTTAACTTTATTGTACCTTTCAACATAGAAGGCTCATCCATACTTGTCTTCTTGTGAAATTCAATGCCAAACAATTTGTTAAACAATGGATTTAATGGGATTTTTCGTACCTTTTTCCTTTTGGTTAATATTATGTTGACCTCTGGACGCAAAGAATATCTTCTGACTTCTGCATACTTAGGATTATTCATCATTCCAGCATGCTATGTTTTTTTTGTTGAAATTCTGGTGATAGGAATATTACATGGTTGATGTTGCATAATGCAGTGTTGGTTCTAACTTGGGTGCCTGTTGTACTGTGTTTCCTTGGTCACTTAAGAGGGAGGGCTGATACAGTACTATGCCTTTTGCTTTTGTATTGAGATTTATTCATATGCGAAATTTTGGCACTATGTACATTATTATGTTTTTATCTTGAATTTATTCATATGGTCGTATGGTGATGAACTTGAGCATGAGGGATGAACACAAGTGCTGATTCAATCTAATTGTTTCTTTCATGTTCAGAATATACTCCAGAATGATAATATGTTAATAATGCTGTTTTCAGGATGACACTACCTTTCGAGAAACAAAGTGCACTCTTCGCATTGGCTGTTGCTGACATTGTACTAATAAATATGTGAGTTTTGTGGGACAATATGTAGTTGGCTGTTGCTCTTGTAATTTATTAGTATATTCTGTTAAGCATAATGAGGCTCAAGTTTGTTTTCTTGTATTACAACCTTATTGCCTAATATGATGTCTTACACAGGTTGCTTAACTAAGGCAACGATTCTTTCATTCTATCTCTCCAGGAGGACTAGCTGGTGACAGGCGAGGAGTTGTCCCTGCTTCAGGATTTTCATTTAGTTCGCAGCAGATATGGAAAATTATAAAAGAGAACAAGGATTTGGATCTTCCTGCCCACAAGGTATCTTTACTTTTTGTTTATGACCATAATTTTTTTTATCTTTTTCATTTGTCAAATTGTCCCTGTCATCCATACCAGGTGATGGTTTCCACTGTTCGCTGTGAAGAGATTGTGAATGAGAAGCTTAGTGGCTTGTCCTCTGATACGGTACAGCGTGGCACATATTATTCTGATTCCTTTTTGAGGAATTTCTCATTCTCGTAATCTAGATATTAGTGTTTGCTTTTACTGAGAAAATATCTTATAGGATTGGTTGGCATTGTTGGAAGATGTTCAAGCTGGTCTAGTATTGGGGTTTGGACGAAAGCTTAGCTCCATTCTGGAGAAATATCTTTCAGAGTAAGTTTGTACTTCTTGGCAGTTCAAAATCTCACTATATTTTGCTAGCATCTGTAGCGATTGTGGATCAACTACAATTCAAAAGTTCAAACTCTTTCATGTGGATTTACATATTGTCTAAAATTAGTAATATGCTTTATCCTTATCTTTAATTGGTGTAACAAACCGGGATTTTCTTCCATGTTTGCAAATCTACATGTTCTTTGAATTTTGCTGCCAAGAATTTAGTTTAGCTATTAATCGTAGATAGATTGGCCCATGCTGTTAGTGTTCCCATTTGATTGTAATGGGCATATTCTGAAATGTAATGTTCCCTCTTTTCCAAGTGTAATAGGTGTACTTCTCCTTTTTACTCATCCTTAAACAGTAACAGCAAAAGCTATTATGTGTCAATTGTTAAGTTGGGTTTATGCAACAGGGTTTCCCATTTTTATATAGTCTTGTCATAAATGTGATCCCAACTAGTTTGGGATGGGAGAAGTGCTAAATTTTATCAGTGCTAATAAAATCATATTATTCTGCTTATTAGACAATTTAGTTGTGAGTCGTAACTCATTAAATAGGTTAGATTGTTTGCATACACAAATACTATAGGTAACATTGGGGAACTTTTGTTTTTTCTGATACCAAATTATAAAATAAAACAAAGTTTGCTTTATGGTAGATCTTCTTTTAAGATCTTACATATTGTTTGACTGCTTGCATCTCCAATTCATAGTTGAATTCCATTCTTTGGTTGTTGGTAATCTTTTATTTATGATTTTTACTTATATTGTCCATTTAATCTTTCATCTGCAAACTCCTAAGTGGAATCTTAACTTCTTTTGTTAGATATGACAAGGAGGCCATCTATTTTGATGAAGGTGTAAGAAATGCAAAACAACAACAATTGAAAACCAAAGCATTGGAGGTAAAGCTGACTTTTCTTGCATTAGTTTTTCCTCTAATTTTGCACATTTTAGGATCTGTTCTTAGTATATCGGCATACAATAATGATTATGGATCATACCTGTCACCAGTAGCATATGTTAAATCGGTGCTGTGGGAGTGATCTATTATCAAATTCAAGAAATTCAAAGTGGAAAAGAAATAACGATAGTTTGACGATAGTTTGACCTCTTCAAGTTTTTCTTTTGAAAAGTGAAACGCCCTTTATTTCTTTCACATCGTAACATTGTATGTCTTAAAATAATGATATTGGAACTCCCCAAAAGATGTTTTGTGCACTTGTCCATTCTTGATATTGTTTTCCCTTCTTAGCTTCTCTGTTAGATGTATCGCCATTTTCCCAAATTATACTCGGGTGTCAATTAAAGTTAACACAAAGCAATAAATTTCAGAGAAAGTACTAGTTAGATAATCGCAGCGAACATGACGTTAGGACAATAACTTATCCAATATGCAATTGGACAACGGTGGGAAAATGGTCTTCTTTCATGAACTAGTTTCTTGAACAAGACCAATGAAGCATAGTGCTTCTTTAAGATTGAGGGCATTTCAGGATCAAGTTCTTGATAGTTTGTTTCAACCCTGAGCCAATGACAAGTTTTGTTGTCGCTGCATCAGTCATGCTGCTTCACTTTCTCTCAGTATCATGAACATCTCATCTGATTTTCCATTTACTGTTTCTATCCTCATTCTTGGTTTATTCAATATAACATGGATTTATTTGTATCAAAAGGTGTATCGTGTGATTCCTCATTCTTGCTCATTGTTTTCCTTATTTACCATCAAGTAGTCTGTAAAAACATTTTGAGGTGTTTTTTATGCATTGTACTTTAAATGGTGATTCTATAGTTCTAAGTATTTTAATTTGTTTTCGTGTGTGTAATGCAGTTGGTACATCCTGCTTATATTACCTTGTTGGGACACCTACGCCACAGAACACTTGATAATTTTAAGACTCGGCTGGAACAGTCACTGAACCATGGAGAGGGATTTGCTGCTTCAGTCCGTGCTTGTGCTCAGTCTTGCATGCTTGAGTTTGACAAAGGATCTGCTGGTAATTTGATGTACTCATTGGACTGCCAATTTATCTATATTGATTCATACCAATTAAATTTTAGCTGCTTTCTATTTGTACATGCTCTTATTCTGCTCTGGAATTGAGAAAATATTTGATACCGTCTGGTTATCATCTATTGCTTGATGTAGGTTTAGTTATCTTGTACATTGAGAATGTGTCTCTCCCTTTCATATTTGAATTCAGTTTTGTATTAGATGACATTTTTCAGTTTTTTTAAGTGTAATGAAAATACGAAAACTTTTTTTAAGTGTTCTTTAATTTCCCCTCTCTTAGATGCTGCCATAAAACAAGCTGATTGGAATGCTTCAAAGGTGCGGGAAAAACTCCGTCGTGACATTGAGGAACATGCATCATCTACATGCAGTTTGAAGTTATCAGAGCTGACCGGCAAATATGAGGTATAATAGATTGTTATTACACTATATTTTGTATTCGATTGAACTAGCAGATCTTGATATGCTAAAAATATGCAGAAACAACTCAGTGACGCACTGACTGGACCTGTGGAATCTCTACTTGAAGCTGGTGGGAACGAGACATGGGCTTCAATAAGGAATCTTCTCAAACGAGAGACAGAGAACGCTGTATCGGAATTTTCCAATGCAGTTGCCAGTTTTGAGCTGGATGAATCTGCAGTTGAAACAATGGTGCAACATTTAAGGGAACATGCAAGAAATATCGTGGAGAAAAAAGCAAGGGAAGAAGCAGGGAAAGTTTTGATTCGCATGAAGGACAGGTTGATGATTATACGATAAACTTTCTTTTTCTTATTTGGCTTAATATATCATTAGCCCCCGAACTTGGTCTGTTTTGTTTACTGCCCCCTGAACCTTGAAAAGATCCTTGTTACCCCCCTTAACTTGCAAATGCACCAGTGTTCCCCCTTCTACCTTAAAAAGTGCATCGGTTTTCCTTTGAACGCCACATGTCAGCTTTTGTTTTGTTTGACTATTCAAAGATATTATTCTCTCTCTGACCAGAAGTTGACATGTGGAGTTCATGGGCAAACTAGTGCATTTTGGCAAGTTAAAGGGGGGAACTGGTGCAAGTTAAAGGGGTAACAAGGACCTTTTCAAAGTTTAGGGAGACAAAAGGCTATTTGAACCAAGCTCGGGGGACTAATGATGTATTTAGCCTTCTTATTTCAATTGTCTGTTTTTGTTAACTGGTTTTTCTTGGATCATGCTTCAGGTTCTCAACTGTTTTCAGTCATGACAATGAATCGATGCCTAGAGTTTGGACAGGGAAAGAAGACATAAGGGCAATCACTAAGGATGCACGCTCTGTTGTAAGTTATCGAAATTTCTTTAATCCATTGCTGTCTGACTATCGACATGAGCAAAATATTTGATCGTCTTGTAATTTCTTTGTGGCAGTCTTTGAAACTTCTCTCAGTCATGTCTGTCATACGCTTGGACGAGAAGCCAGACAAAATTGAGGATGTACTAACTTCCTCTCTCATGGATGGAACAGTTGCTGTCTCGACTTCTAAGGACCGAAGCATAGGATCTACTTTGGACCCCCTTGCTTCCAGCTCGTGGGAAGAGGTAAGTCATGAGGCATTGGTTCTGTAAAATTTCTTCATGCTGTTATTTCTATATACTTATTATGGTAGCGTTTTCTATAACAGATAAATTGATTTTTCGTGTGAAACAATTAATCAAATGTGTTTCAGGTTTCTCCAAAAGATACGCTGCTTACACCAGTTCAGTGCAAGTCATTGTGGAGGCAATTCAAAGCAGAGACTGAATATACAGTTACTCAAGCAATTTCAGCTCAGGTACACTAATATTTACCGTTTAATAAGTTCTACTATTTTGTGGGTAAATGCACCGTGTATTTTAGAGAATCATTGGCGGAAATATTTTCCGATATGCTAGAAAGGAATCATTTTGATGCTCTTACTGTGATCAAAAGTTGTCCTTACAAATAGTTCTTTTATTTACTTCAGGAGGCTCACAAGCGCAGTAACAACTGGCTACCTCCTCCATGGGCAATTGCTGCAATGATTATCCTTGGTTTTAATGAATTCATGCTTCTTTTAAAGTAATTATTCTAACTAAAAGACACGGTTTTTTCTTTCTTAAAAGAATGCATTTTTCTTACATTTATACTGCTATTTCTATTTGCTGAGATATGTCTTTTGTTAAAACAGGAATCCTTTTTACCTAATGGTTCTTTTCGTTGGTTACTTGCTTTCTAAAGCCCTGTGGGTTCAAATGGACGTTGGAGGACAGTTTCAACACGGCACTGTAAGTGCAAAAGAACTAACTCTATTGTAATTTAGTGGACTAATGTTCTCCTTCACTTGTATATTCAATTTTTATATATGTCCATGTCTAACATTCCGTTCATATTTACGTTTACCAAATGTGCTCTTAGTTCTTATCTTATATAGGGCCAATTCAGGATTTCTTTCCCAGGCTACTATCCCGTAAACCTCCATTTTCAAGCTTTTTCAGGCCGTTGTTTCGAAAAGTTCCAAAAATAAATAGCAAACAGAACCCAATTATTTAGTATTAATAGTCAAAATCTTTTGTCCAATGTTGAAATATATTTTATGAAAAGTTTGTGAGTGGACCTTTTTAAGATGGCGGCTATGACAGCAATCCCAAATAGGCCCATAGACCTCTAGCAACATGAGTTGTATGTATGAGTTGGTTTGCTTGTTTCAGAATTTTCTCCCATTGATGATGACTACTATAGGGGCTCAGAGAAATAAATGAAGCATTTGTCTGTCCTCATTTGATTTTTTCATGCTACTAAAATAGCTCTTTGCCGTGAGCTAATCGAATCTGATCTCTATGTTTGCAGTTGGCGGGTATAATCTCCATTTCGACAAAGTTTCTTCCAACCATCATGAATCTTCTGAAGCGACTTGCTGAGGAGGCACAAGGTCATCAAACCCCAGCTGCCCCAATGGGACAATCACTATCTTCTCAAAGTTTTAGGAACCAATCTCACACCACAATGCCCGAATCTTCCGTAACATCCATCACATCATCGTCCAACGAGGGTGTCGAGTACTCTAGTCCGAACATGACTCACAGACATAAAGCAAATGCTCAAGATGGAGAACTTTCGTCATAGAAACCGATCCCTGCTTTGTAGAATATGTATCAAACAACTAGAAAGCGACGCTCAGTGGTTCTATATTCAAGGTAAGATCAGCTGAGCACTTCTTTCGCATATGATGTTTTATGTGTGCCACAAGAAACATTATCTAAGGTATAGAGACGAGGCTCTCGGACTTGAAAGGTATTCGAAAATTCTTATATACTAGTTGCATAATTTAATTTTTTTTGCGTTATCTTGGATGTGAGAGTTGAAGATTCTCTTATTCCCAACACCAAGTGCCATTTTTTCACCTGGGTTACATTTTTTTTTTATTAGTTGTAAGAAGCTTGGATTGTCAGCTATTGTTGCTATTAGATAATAGCATCATGTTATGGAACATCGTATTATTTGTGCTATTCTCTAAAGCAATCAAAGGCCTTTTTACTCTAAACCTAATTTATTTTCACCTAATGGACTATTAGAATCGAATATATACACCTAATAGAATCCGACATCAATACTAGCAAAATTCTTCATCACTTGCTCAAAATTTAAAAATTATATAAATTGTGCATGTGATCTCTACAAGTTTAACTAAAACACTCACTATAAAAGAATGTTGTAATCCTCAAGACTTGGATCATTTTTTGCAAAGGAGCATCTCGTGCTTCGTCTCATTTCTTTTCTTATTTGGAGAAATAAGTAATATTTTATCTATTTTGTTGATTGTGGATTTGAACATTGGCAAGTCGATGATATGTATTGAATTTCGTCTCATTTATTGGCACGTGGACTTCTCGTATTTAGTTTTATGTGTTCCCATTTTTTATAAAGTTTGTGAAAGAAGTTTTTAGACAAACTTTCTCTAACTCGGGAAACCAATTCCAAGCACGGAAAAGCAATTCCAAGCTGACAAACAAGAAGAAAAGGTGAAAAGCTAAAAAAGACCACCAACAGAAGAACTATAGCCAATTTCATAATTATATGGAATGAACATGTTAATGGTAGTAGAGCAACAAATTTCTATACATGTACAGATGAACTAAAGTTACTTAACTATGTAAATTTACAATTATCTAGAACTGAAATGAGCTTTCAATCCAAAAGACTAGACCTGTACTATTCTAGAAGCAAATGATTAGAGTTTCAAGCATATTAACCTTTTAATCAGCTTCTTTTTTCACAAAAACCTGCAGAATATTACAACCATTGGCTAACACTTGTCTCGATAAAAGCACAAGTA
>CAOJBI013000756.1:0-14732 GCA_948277035.1 Euphorbia corollata
TTTTTTTTTTAAAATTAGTTTGTGGTTTAGAAAGTTAACGGAAGAAGGAAAAAATATTTTTTCATTAAAAGTAACAACAGTACAAAATGTAATATAATCAATTCAAATTTATATGATTCAACTATATTATTTAAGAATCGTACATCAAAATTTGAGTAATTTTTTAATTATTTATAATTTATTATGATTTTTTAAAGTTATTATCACACTTAAATTTTAAATGTATTTTTACTTCTCAAAATATTCAGAAATTTATTACGAGAGTATAATGTATTTTTTATTAACTAACATGCACAATTTTAATTTAAAATGAATAAAACTACTTTTGTTATAACATAATTTCAAATTATAAATCTTTTTGATATTTTCTTTATTAACTTTAAAACCATAAACATCTTTTTAGAAAAAAAAAAAGAAAAAGATTTACGAAAGTTTCATCCTACATGGTACATTTTTAAAGTTTGTTCCATCATTTTCAATAAAAAAAAGTAGGATGAAGATGTACGATTAGGGAAAATAAATTATTTTCCTAAAATTTAATAATATGTATAATGCAAGGATATGCGCGCTTAGCCGTTAGCAAATCCAAAGCACTGCCTTGAATGTTATCTATAAAAAGGAGCCCTTAAATTCTAAATTTTAAAAATAAAGCCGTTCGTTATCATCTTCGATTCCTCGGAAATTTGATTGCAATCCTGCCGCCACGGCTCAGGTACTCCTCCAACCTCCTTGTTCTCTCTACTCAGTTACTCGTATTTCTCATTTGCTGAGGTTGCTGTAATTGCCGCTCAATTTCAACAGATACTGTGTTTATGTGGCGGTTCTTTTCTTACGAATAACGAGAGATTAACGACCGATACATTAAGCATCCGCCGATATTTAAAGTTCTTACGTTCTTGATATCTATGAAATGAGTAGATCCGTTGTTACTTTTCTTTTTTCTTCCTGATTTTCTAACGTAATGATTCTTGATTTGCGATAGAGGCAATCGCTGATAGGATGTCATTGTCACTGAGGTTCGTTAGTTTTCAGTGCTGAATACTTCGTCTGTATAAGGCTACTTAGTAATTTAAGGAATTCTACATTGATTTGAAACATATGCAGATATGCTATGATGCATCTCCTTTATAATGTTAAAACTACTTAGTATTTTAAGGTATTCTATATTGATCTGAAACAAATGCATATATGTTATGATGTATTTCCTTTATAATGTTAAGGCTACTTAGTAATTTAAGGATTACTATATTCATATGAAACATATGCATATATGCTATGGTGCAATTCCTTTATAATGTTAATTTCAGATATTTTTTACTTAATCAGGTCTTAGCCACACTTCTGGCCAGTTGTCAATAAATGTTTTATCTTATATTTAAAATGAACTAAAATTTTAATAAACCTGATATTGTAGTCCACTGGCTCTTTTCAGTGGTTAACCACAAAAACACCTTCAACTTTAGCTACTACTACCACGACACAGATGGAAGATTCAAGGAAGCAAACTCTGTCATCTGTGGATTCCAAAGTGAAGAAATCATCTTTTGGTATTTTCTATTTTCCTATTGATTATGATATGAATAACCTTTTGATTTCATAATACATAGAAAATAGTAGCGAAGCATGCACAAGATAGACCATAGCTTGCATATATTAACTGATATATGAATTTCATTATTCCAATATTACTTGAGGAAATTTAAGGATGACATCTTTTTTAAAAACTTCTGTGTAAAGTGGTGGAAAATCCATATTGGCATTGTGTTTATAGTTGATAATATCAAAAGAGAGTGCAGAGAAAACTTTTATTTTGTAAAAACTGATTTCCTTGAAGTCTTCTCAGTGGGAAGTGTAACTTAAAAGCCTCTAATACAAAGGTTCTGAAAACTTTCAACTTAGAGTTCCTAGAAATTTGTTTCTCTTTTGCCTGAGCTATTAGCTTCAGGATCATGCAAGTTTTCTCCATTTATTGTTTACTTATGTTTTTTTTTATTGTTTATGAGTTATGACATACTTCCTCAATTCTTTAATTACCTCGAAAACAGATGATGATTTTGGAAAG
Organism: Euphorbia corollata; assembly: GCA_948277035.1. Classification (NCBI taxonomy): domain Eukaryota; kingdom Viridiplantae; phylum Streptophyta; class Magnoliopsida; order Malpighiales; family Euphorbiaceae; genus Euphorbia; species Euphorbia corollata. The sequence goes on from CAOJBI013000756.1 coordinate 2,063, forward strand.
GAGTTCTTCGGCTCATGGAAATCACTTTCAGTTGCAGAAGATGATGCAATGGAATTTAGTTTTGATACAGTTTCAACTGACAAGAAAAAAGCATTTAAATTTGACAAATTGTAAGTAATGAGAAGGATCCCATATAATCTTTATGCTTGCTGCTAGCTGCTATTGTGATTCTGAGTTTCTTCACATAGCACAGACATTTTCTTTTGAACAAATACTCTGACCTCTGTGGTAAATATCTATTCCCTTTTTGTTTTGTTCCAATTAATTGCTTCTGTAGGGTGCTAGCTGCCTAGCTTGGATCAAAGTTAGCTCGTTTTCTAGTCGAGTTGAATATATTCACTGAGCATTTGAGATGTAGATATGAGGTTTATATTATCGTGGTATCACTTTTCAGGGACATGGATTTTAATCTTGATGGTGATTTTAACAACTTAAGGTCCTTCAAAATGGATATGCCTGATATTGATTTCTCATCCCCGTCCAAGAAGACTGTGAAACCAAAGGAAAGTTCTGAAGGAGAATCTTCTGATGGTCAAGGAAAACGTGAATGTTTCAATGGTCAAGGAAAACTGGAATGCTTCAACTCTTTTGATTTTAACGAGTGAGTGTAAATACTTGAGGCAATGAGTTTTGTTAGGTTGAAGTTTTCTAATATGTCTTCTTTACTTATTTCAACTATATTCTCAAAGTAGGTTGGATTTCGACCTTGATTCAACCTTAACTAAAGGAAAGGCAAGTTCTGCAAAGAAATCGGATGTAAAACATGATGGCACAGCTAGGATTGAACAAGAGGGCTCAAAACTTAATCTGGCTGCTAGTAATGAAGCATTTGATATTTACAAAACTGACAATCTCCCGGCTTCGGATAATGCAACTACTTCAACAGTTGAGATTACTGTAGATGATACACCAGGGACTGTTGATGCTTCAAATGATAAATTTTCTTCAAAAGCTGATATCATTGAAGACCTGGTTTTAACACATGAAGCACAAACTTCACCGCAGAATACATTTTCTGTTAATCCCCGTGACACAGATCAGCAGATTTATATGGTGGAGAAGGCGAAATCAACAGAACCAATCACTCCAGTTACCACACAAGTTATATCTGCACTATCTTTTGATAGGAATGATTCAAATCAAGCTACTGAATCAGATTTTGAAGATGATGCTTCAGCACCAAAAGCATATTCAAAATCTGTTGAAAAGCATAATGACAGAAAGTTTGATAATTTGGGGTCTGATGATGATAACTTGAAGCTGAAGAATCCAGTTTCGTCACACAGAAACGAATCAGGGAGCAACATGGCTGAGACTGAAAAGGCAGATAGTGAAAACCAAGTTGAAAGTATGATCGGGAATCTGCAGATGCAAGATGATTTAGATGGCAAAGGAACATCTGCTGCAACTCTATCGCAAACAAGATCGCAATCACATGCCATTAAGGATATTCAGAAGCCTTCTCTAATGCTTTTGGCCCCATTGAGATGGTAAGACAATCAATAAGAAAACTATTTACTTGTTTCCAAGTAATTCCGTATTTAGGGGAAAATGAAGTTATTAGAAATTATTTTCAAATTCTGAAAAATGGATTTAGTTATATGTAATACTATAACCACATGGGAATTTTATTGTTATCTAAAACTCCAGAATTATGTGAAGGTTCTCTGAATTATTGGTCAATTGGAATGTTCCTGTTCTACTTCACGTTGATATACTATTTGATTATATAAATAACATAATTTTGTAATGAGTTCTGATCAACTTTGCAGATGTACGCTCTTTTACGTTGCATGAGATATTATTGTTATTTCTTTTTTGTGTTTGAATGCTTCATGCAGTGAACATGTAGCTGACAAAGTCATACGAATCGAGGAAAATGAGCCAGAAAATGCCAGTTCAAAGATTTTTCCGAGCTCCAATGTGAGCAAACCTCAGCTATGCCAACCATCATCTGTTGGTGTTGAAGTTCTTTCAGCTGTAAACAAAGGACTTGATAACTCTTATCCTGCCAAAGAGAAAACGTGAGATATACACCCTGTATTAACTGTAATGTCTATCAGTTACAAGCTTTTTAACCATCTGGTTAACAGGGATGATACCTGTGTCAATGAGCCAGAAGTTGTCCTTTCAAAGATTTTGCAGAGCTCTATTAAGTCTGAACCTCGGCTATGTCAACCATCATCTGTTGGCCTTCACGATTTTTCAGCTGCAAATAGTGGACTTGCTAATTCATATCCTTCCAGTGAGAAAAGGTAAGACATGCCTCTTGTATTTACTGCAATGCTTCAGTAAGCTTTTTCATTGTCTGGTCAACAGGGAAGGTATGTGCATTAACAAGCCAGGAGTTTGCAGTTCAAAGGGTTTGCAGAGCTCCATTGAGACCAAATCTCAGCCGTGTCAACCATCGTCTGTTGGTGTCCAAGTTTCCTCAGGTGTAAACAAAGGACTCACTGCTTCATATTCTGGCGATGGGAAAAGGTGAGAAATGCAATTTGCATTAATTTCAATGCCAATCTGTGTCAATGTTTTTCCATTGTCTGGTCTGGTCGACAGGGAATGTATCCATGTGAATGAAGCAGAAACTCAAAGAAAAATGACTGGTAAAGTAAAGTCACTGACCATGGAATTAACTAAAAGAGAAACTGATTTCCCAGGATGCAAAACGAATGATAAAGGCTTGTGTAATCTCAGGTAACTCTTTTATTTTTGAATTTTCTACCACTGTCCATGAGCGGAAAAAATCACTTAAATTTTTTTCAAATAGTTAGTTGACAAAAAAGGAGTATGCAGATAAAGGGACAACAAACCCACAGGATAATTGAGTTAGTTAATGCTTATTAAATTTGGAAGACTATCCCGTAGAAAATCGTGTATTCTTTCAATTTATTAGAAACCAACAATAACGATATTATATTTTGTAGTGAAATTCTCTCACTATTTGGTATGGTTAATGGTGTTAATTAGACTAGGCATTACAAAAAATACAGCTCCAAATTATGACAGCAATCTGCATATAATTATTGATTGCTGTTCCTTATTTCCCAATATTCTGCTTTTAATATACTTAAGTCAATATTTATTGTTTGAAAAGAGAGATTACTTTGTATCAATTTTTGAACTAATTTCTCTCGAGAGTTGATTTGAGGCTAGATACTACATTTTTTTAAAGAATAGGAAAAATCTATATATAATAAACAGGAGTCCTTCATCAACTGGCAAATAAATAGCAAGCAAACAGTCTTCCATATTAAATTTGTCATCTTGGACAAATGCGGAAATCTACCTTCCACCATCAAATCCAGAAATATCTCAAATGAAAGAACCGAATAAAGAGAGTAATTGATACCAAAAAACAAGCTAGGTGAAGATGAAGAGAAAAGTCAATTAGTCTGAAGGAGGATGAATTAGTTGTTCACAATCAATTTTTTTTGTTATATTTCTCTCTTTAATGGGATCAAATTACAATAAGGAAAGTTAGCTAAAGGGGTACATATGTTTGCAAACAAAGTTTTATTGATTAAATTATGTTTTTTAGTTGGTTAAAACCTACGGTATGTTCTTCCAAATTAAATTTGTCATCTTACAAAAAAAAGAAAAGAAAAAGAAGATATAGTAGGAATAATAGAAGAAGCAAGAAAAGGGGAAGAAGAAGGGGCCACATCAGAGGGAATTTTAATTGGACTATGCATGGATCTTGATGGTAATTTTGATGAGTTTGGTATTGGTGGTTATGTTGTTTATATGGACAAAGTGGTGATCTCGTTTGTGCTTTCTGAATGTAAATTCTTTTTTTTTTTTTTCATTTTAATCATATCACCCAGTGTTCAATTTAAAATGCCAGTTTGAGGAATGGGCCTTTCTTGGTTTGTGTGTATCATTTTGGACATTATATTATGATCAAAGCTTGAATTGTGTATGCTCTGTTTATGTCATGAATTTTTATCATAACAAATATTATAAATGAAGATGAATGAGAGATGTGGGATTAAACACAAGGTGTATGTTGTATTGTGCCTTTTTAAGGTGAATGTGGTTGAATTTATTTGTTTTGTATTTGCACAGTTTGTGATACCTATGTTCAAAAATATCCTCTATAATCCTAAAGGCCATAATGTGTGCCAGAATGAAAACCAGGGCAGGGAACTCCGGTCATCGCCTGCCAACCATGAATTCCAGTCAATAAACATATTCAGTCGTATAAGTAAATTTTTAGTAAATCTATTTTTTTTGGATAAATTTTCAGTTTTTAAAACTATTGTAAATTATGTTAACAGGGAGGGCATTAATGGTGATAGAATAAAAAATGTCTCCAAGTTGGATACTACTCTGAGGCATCCTAATAAAGAAGCAACAAAAGCGGATTCCAGTTTGCTAAGAAGTGGAATAAATAACAAGGATCTTATCAATGTTGGGTAAGGAATATTTGTTTATGCCTGATAATTAGATAACTCTTTGAAGTTATGTGTAGTTGACTCTGGAAAATTAGCTTTCAAACAAAGTTAGAACCAGTGAGAAATCACCATTTTCACTTATGCTGTCACTAAACACAAAGTTCTTATTTATTTTGGTGACTTATTAAATGACTTGAGAAACATTTGTGCAAAATTAGAAACCTTCAAGAACTTTGCCTGTTCTGTTACTTATGATTTTGATACTTTTATATATAGTTCTCTATGCTGATTCTCAATTACAATATTTCTTCAAATAGAGTACGATGATTTTGGTTGCTTACCTCACGGCTAGGAAGAAATAAGAATTTGCAGCTTTCTGCATTGCGACCTGTTCTTTCCTAGAAACCAATAGTGCATTCGATGGTTCTACTGTCGTTTGATGTGGTAGATATTTGTTCAGCTTTTTTACCATTGTATCATTTTTGTGTGCTTAATTACAACTGATGAGCGCAACTAGTTCATCAAATTTTTTATAATTTTCTACATACTATAAATTTCTCAAAGTTCCCTACATCTTTCAGGTCATAAATTATGCTTTCACATATTATTCTTGCACATAATCAAACTCAGATTTGTGTCTGTAGATACTCTTTTCCCATTGAAAATTGTTGCATAATATGGTGACTGTATTCCACATCACATGACTTGTGGAAAACGTTATCTTGTGGGTATGAGCAAAGTGAAACTATTGGAATATTTTGTAGTGGCAAAGCCAATCCAACCAGCTCAACTGATGAGGCAACCAAGTCTGATACCCAGAAAATTGTAGATTCCACAAATGTGGTTTCGAATGTGATTTCAACTAGGAACTTGAACGTTGGATCTTCTGAAGGTCTTAAATCTGGAAGGAGAACAACTGATCTATCTAGCTTGAAGATTTCAAGGTCTGCTCAGAATACAACACTTCCTATTTCTCAGTACCCTGCGAATCTCCTTCAAGAATCTTGTTTTTGATTGAAAAATTTTCTCTCAACGTAGGAATATGGGAGTAAGAAAAGATCACCCTGATGTTATGGTTAGAAGGGATATAAGCTCCTTGAGAAACTCGGAGAAAGTTTCTGAAGTACAAGGAGGTACAGCATCCAAAATTGTCCATCCTGTTGAGAGGATTACTCCACCCATCACTTCTTTGAAGCGAAAAACATATGAGGTTTCTTTTTTACTATGTAGATCACTTATTCTGAACCAATGATACTCTGTTACGAATTGGTCTTGGAGCAATTTTTTAAATGTCTGCTCAAGAACTTCATAGAAGTACAGTACTGTTATAAATACTTTAAGATGTTATATTTCAGGAGTCGAATTCCAATCAAGTTCTGTTACATCCACAGAAACGTCTTTCTCAGTCGCCAGTTCAAAGCAGGTACTCTCATAATTCATACATTTGTTTGTATATCTGTTGCTACCTTGTATAGGTTTCTCGGATTAAACATACTACTTTCTGATATTATCAGAAACTTGAAGGAACTTTTGGAAAGAACAGTTGAAGTACAGGTATTACAAGGAAAATATTTTGTGTATCAATGATGTGATAGATTTTTATGTGGAAAAATGTTGCGTGATGAGTTAATATCACTAACTTTTGTTTTTCTTTATAAATAGTGTAATCAACCTGAGAAAAGCCCTACTACAATGATACATAACCAAACTGCATCTGGGCTTGATATGCAAAATAAGAAAGAACATATCTTTTTCACCATGGAGAGTGATCAAAATGTTGAAAAGGCTGAAGAGTATGCAAAGGAGCTTGAGGATGTATGTGAACTTTTGATTACATTATTCAGTATCTAGTGAATTCTATAAATGTCATTTTCTCTATAATGTTTCAACCTTTGCCGTAACTGATTTATTTCTCTGGAGGAAATGCACTGCACCGAATCTTTCAAAAAAAAGTTAGCTGTAGTGGAGCTCAAAATTCGAGTCAACGTGCTGAATTTTATTTGATTTTGGAGGTTTAAAATTGAATTCATACAAATTGGTTGAAAGTTAACGCAAATTTGTTCAGAATCGGGTCTGCTTCCCGAATCATTCCATGCATTCTTAGTCAGTAGTTTTTATTATGATTCTCGTTGTTACTCGGGATCTATGTTGACCGACCCAACAAAGCTCATTAGAAAAACAACTTCCAGTTTACTGCACATTCTCTATCCAGTTGTCATTTTCAAATATGACCACGGAATATCAATTCTATAAATGGATAGCTTTCCTATAGCTTTTATGGTGGTTTCTACTATTCTTATTTCTTCCAACCTTCTAAAATAGTAATATTTAAGTTGTGAATGTTATGTTTCCTCACCAGTATCGCTATAATATATTTTCAAACTGCATATTATGTCTTGCTGCAGATCTGCAACATGCTTAGGAAGAAACATGAGGAAGCCAAAGAACTACTGGTTCGGGCTATTGTGAATAATAATCACTTACTGATGCTTAACCATCCAATATTTGATGCAAAGATATCCTTCCATAGTTCCATAATATCTTTGTTGTTGTTCTTTTTCTTCTTTCTCCGACTTAATATTTTATTTGCATTGAATTTCTGTATTCCTTCACAATTATGAACATTCAGAGGGTAAAGAAATTTGCTGCAAATCTGGTTTCTAGTTGCTCCTGATTCAGACTTTGAAATGGTAAGAATAACACAAGGTACTTCCTCTGCCCTAAGTTTCTCACTGTCCATCTTTAAGCTCTTATATCTATTTTGTTTAAGTTTTTTGAAACTTAATGTGAAATGCAAACATCACGGAATGTGCACAGGTTCTCCTCTTTCCCGATGCTGTTTGGAATATAACAAACTGTCTTTTTCTGCTGTTGCTTTATGTTTCATTGTTGATATGAGAGTTTTACAATCTCTCCAGCCTCCACCACGTTGAAACTTTATGGATGGACAAGTACGGTTGACAAATTAGGTGTCAGGTAATGGAAGTTGTGAATTGTGAATTGTGATTCTGTGAATTTTTGATACCTTTTGAATTCGTTAGGCATGGATTAACAATAAAAGAAAAGTAAATTCAGTTAGAGTCATAAATAAAGTTTTTGAAAAAGAAGTCTCTAATTATTAAATCCCAAATTCACCATTGAATTTCCCTTATATTTGTGCATCGGTTAATGACATTATTTATATCAAATTGTTAGCTACTCCTGTAATGTAACAGACTATCAATCATTTTATTGGTTTTTGAAGGTGTTTTTCTTCCATTAAATATCATTATTTATTTTATTTTTTTCGACAAATATATCTTTTCTTTTTTCACAAAGTTAGATTTTTTTTTTTGGTAACGATTTCAATTTAATTGGTATGATACTTCTATCAAGGTCAGGGTCATCCTGTACGAGCATAATTTTTTGCTGAACATGCATTATTCAATTTGTTGTCGGTAAATAAAAAGTAAAAGGATGTACACAATTTATTTTTCTTCATTCCAATCTGTTAAAATAATTCCCTACTAGATGGAAAAACAAGCTTTTATAACCCAATAAAAGTGTTGGTCCTATGTTGAAAAGTTGGTCGAGATAGTTAAAATCAAATTTGAAGTTCCAAAAAAATTGAACACTAAATTTTGAGTATGGTTTATTACAAATTTCAAAACTATTATTTAAATTTTTTTTTGGTCAGTTGCGGTACAATAAAATTATTTATCTGGTATGCTATATAACTACTTTTATTGCTCTAAGAGATTGTATTTGTTAAATTATTAAAATCAGATAGCCAAACATAAAATAACATTGTTTGTTTCATTAAACGATTATGCAATTTCAATGGAATATATACAAAAAATAACTTATAGAATAGGATGAAAAAGGCATTTAAGTCGTCAAAACTCAAAACTGTTGAAAGATGGTGTTTTATTTTAGTGTAAACTTAAAAAACGTAATATGTGATATTATGAATAAGATTTCACATTTGAGGCAGGAAGGGATAGCCATGTGGCCACGTGATAAAATTAGCTTGACCCGTGATTCCCTGAATTATTTTGTGTGGGAAAAGTCACAATTCGAAAATCTAATCTCAAATTTGCTAAAAGCATTCATTTCAGCCTTCTTCCCTCCCCTCCGCCTAATTTCTTCGGGGCGCCAACATTGTAAAATCAGATCAGAGAAAATAGTATCCCCATTCCCTCCTTTAAATCCAAAAATCAAACCCACAAACTTCAAAAATATCAAATCATTCCCCCCTCCAAAAATCATCCATTACTTATACCCCTTCTTCTCATTCCCAACTCCACTTCAGACTTCACCTCCATTTCTCTTCCATTCTCAATTCAAAGTTCGACAATGGCTCTTCTTCTTCGCGACAATGTCAACAAGGAGAACATCCCTCCTTTCTATTCTGCGCAACCATCTCCTATTGTTACTAAATCCCCCCTGTTCCCCTGCAATAAAAGAAAGGTTAGAGTGCCTCTTGAGGAAATCACCAATCTCATCAATAATTCCCTCCCTTTAACTTTCCTTGTTCGCACTTCGTCGTCTTCAGCTTCCAAATTCAAATGTGGTAAAAGGAAAGCTCAAGGAAAGGTTGATTCAGTTTACAGGAAAACTCATCCGCTGTTGGGTTGCAGAAATTTTAGATAGCGAATTAGTCTGCCCAAATTGCTCGTGGGTTCAATTTTGATCCTCTCAGTCTGCTCGATTGAGTGTCCATTTCAATTTTTCTTTGATTACTTTAGTTTTTGAGGGATGAAGTCCCATGATTCATGTAAATGGCCTGCATGCAATGATAATACAATTCATCAATATATGAGAAATTCTATTTTTCCCATTACTTTCCTTTGTAGATATTTCACAACTTTTTTGCGAGTTCAAAGTTGAATTATAATGTCCTTAAATAGAGTAAGATACTTATTTGGGATGTCTTAGTTGAGCTCTGAAACAGATCAAGATTTTGTTTTGATTATGAACTTAGACTAAAGTGTTTTTCTGGTTGTGAGACACATGTTTCAGATTTTCTTGTTGTACTCTGAAATAGATTTAGATTGCATTTGGACGGACTAACTCTGATCAAGGTTGTATCTGGGGTTTTATTTGTTTGATAGATAATGTTTGAGGTCTTCTAGTCTTTATGTTTAATTCAACTCCATAGTCAAACAAATTCCTTGAACTAGCTACTCGTATATGTACAACTGTTGTGATTGCAAAAATAGATAATCTTTCAACTTGTTAGTTTCTGTAATACCAAGAGCAAAGATATGCAAGATTAGATAACAATTTTACTCCTCTTTGCTGGGCGATTCATAACCATTGTAAATTTCACGGAGTTCTGTAGTTTGGTCAGACTTTAGGAATAGATAGGCACAGACCGATTTGACTGTATTTGTGCTATGCATTTATTAAGACTAGAGATCTTCATTTGGGGCATTTTGTCTTTGATTGAGTTATTGTACCCTTGTTACAAATTTAATTCAGCAAGCGCTTCGTTTGAGCAACTTGCAGGGAGATTTGTAGTTTGCTATGCCTATTTTAATAGACTGAATTGTACATTTAGAGGTCTTGGGTTACAGGCAAGTACGGGATGAGTTGGAGAATTGTTTTCTTATTGATATAAGCGCAATTACACAAATTTAGAAAAAAAAAAAAAAACCTCTGTTGAACTGTTGAGATCTGCATTTGGCGACCAGTGGGTTCATTCATAATTCCCAAGTATGAGGAACAGAATGCCACGTTAGATTAGTAATGGAGGAATATGTCATTGCTTGCTGGCTCTAATTGGGAATATTTCTATTCAGACTGATTGATAGTACACTAAACCGAACATTATATTAAGAAAAAAACTGGAGGAGCTTGTTTAGGAGCGAATCCAACCAATCAAGGACTAATACAGACAAGAAACTCCCACTACATAAAGTTGGCTAGTACGACAATTTCTCAACCATATTTTAGAATAAGCCAAGTAGTGAAGCACACAAGTATTCATGCCCAATAACAAACCTTGAACTTGAATTTTATAATTGGTGCATTGATCAAATCAGTTAAAACATTGGGTTCTTGTTTGTGTTTCAATAGTATTCGGCCGAGACATAAATCCTCTATATCTCATGTGAAGTTGCAATCTTTATCGACGATTTTTACGCAATGTGAGATCGATGTGAAAATATTGTTTAGATTCGTAACTACAGCTCGCATGTTTAGGAAGTGTAGTTTAGATCCAACCTATGAACTATAATGCCGTCTGCTTTCTCAGAAGTTGTCACGTGTGAGGACTAGAGTCATGTGAGATGGGCAAATCGACGTTATAAATAAAGATTAAAGGGTAGCACAGAACTCTTGTGCAATTGCAGAAAATGCTGATTTTCAATCTCTACTTAATATTTGTTTTTAGTGTCAGCAAAAGACAACTGGAGAATACTGTAACCATAAAAAAATTAAATGGAAGTTGCTTTCTAGTCACTTAGATTATTATAAGTGAAAAAGATGCACTTATGATCTCTATATATTGCTTCATCTTCCTTATCTTATCATCCCTTACCAAAATCAACAGTCAAACATTACATTAATATGACTACCTTCAGATCCTTCTTCTTTTTCTTATTCTTGATACTGTTGGCAGTTTCAGATTCTGAAACTCGACCCCTCGATCCGACTCTAGCAAGGAGGCATTTAATAAGGTCGATTCGAGCATTGGGAAAGAAGGAAAAGGACATTTACAGGCAAAGAAATGGAGGCATGAATAAAGATCATAACGAATCCAAAAGAGTCAGCCCAGGTGGACCTGATCCAAACCACCATTCAATCAACCACTAGTGTATAGGACACATTTTGTGATTTTTTGGTATGGTTGCGTATCAGTTGACTTATGGAGACATTGCTTTGTCTACTGTTCGGTTCTCAGGGTTCGTTTGGTATTTTGTGAAATAGGAAAAAAACGAACCAAAAAGGTAAAAATTGGTAGAGAGGATGAATAACTATTCCATGAGATGTATAATGGTTAGGAATAATTATTTCATCCGTACAGAGATGCTAGGCAAATACTCTATCATTTTTCTTTAATTTTACGATCATTTCGCCAACCAAACGAAACCTTAGAAAATTGTAGAGAAGTTATTTGTTTCTCTAAAATGTATTTGCACCCCTGTATATCCTACTTTTCTCAAATTGATTTTTTAATATTTTTCTTTTCCCATTCACATCAAAATATAAGAAATCATGTAGTATGGGAAAATCCCATGTTTTTAACTAATGGCCACGTCAATTATTGTGCCTAAAATGTACCTCCTAACAAGTGCATTAGGGTCGGTTTGTAGTACGGGCAAGACCAAGTGTCGTATTTCACGGGGAGCAAACTTAACAATTCGAGATCTCCTAATAAATTGGACTAAGAGTTTACAATAATTAAAATCCTTATCATTTGAGTGAAGAGTTAAGTGCTTGCATAAAAACTAAAACAGAAGAACTTGATAAGTAAAATTTACAGAAATGGAGAACAACGGCCAAACCCTTCCTCACAGCAATATAAGTTCATCTTCCCGAGGCATGCACCTATACTTAATGAAAAACATGTATCTAGGGTGTCTTGACCTAATTTTCCCAAGATCTCCACCCGGTATCACTCGGTTTCTAAATTAACTTTACTTAATTCTCCGTTAAGTTCATCTTAAGCAAAGCTAACCCGCATTAATCTCAGTCAAACATATACAAATGTATAACCCCTAGCATACCACCTATCTCCGTTAGGTCTCAAGCATGGTAAGTGTATGTAAGTTTTCGGTCATGATTACTTCTCTATTATGTCCATGATAATCACAACTAATTATCATGTGCGGCCGTCACTCACATAAATTAAGCAGGGACGGCGGGAGCAGGGGGGGCACGTGTCCTACCCCAGTTGCCGGATCAAGAAAGAACCCCAGTATGGTGTCCTATGCCGTCGCTGGAAAATGAGTTGAATACTTGCAGTGGCTGCCGATATTTGGTAGGGAAGAAGAAAGAGAAGGATGGGGCAAATGAAATGGGTATGGGCAGGGTAAATGGGCTGGGCAGCTGGGCTTAAAAAAAATACTAAAAGGCTTAAAAAAATACAACACAAGGTTAAAAACATAATGTTAAAAACTTAAAATACTAAAAGGCTTAAAAAAATACAAACCTGGCTTCAGCAAATCACGATTTCACGAACCTCTTCCTCTCCACCTCACGAACTAGAACTGTCGTCCCTGTCATCTCTTCAAATCGTGCTCTAATTTGCAGTTCATGTATGCGCTTTGTTAATTGAAGGTTAGTCGTTT
>CAOJBI013013516.1:0-12566 GCA_948277035.1 Euphorbia corollata
TAAGTATTGTATTTTCAATTCCAGACGCTGTTCTTGAAAGTAACCCATTTGCTTATGATATTGTCTCAGCCGTTGGATTTTTTTATAAGTGTTGTTCAAAATTGGCTTTCATGTCTTGAGGAACTTGACTGCAGTCTCTACGCAAGCAAAACCGTTTCTGCATTTATTGAGACAACAAAGTCATTCTTTATTGGAATATCATGCTTACTAAACAACTAAACAATTTAATTTGGCAGCTGTAAACAATTAGTGAAAAATCATATCAAAGATTTCTATTGGGTAATGAACAAGAGTGAAATAGCTGACTCTTAGTGATAATATATTTAAATTGCAAACACTGCCTTGAGGTTTTATCTATCTATTTAGCCTTTTTCTATTATTGAATTGATGTTTGAAAATGGTAAAAGTTATCGTGGGTTAAGTGATTTAGTGTTGAGAATTTTCTATTATTGGGTCAACGGTCATGTAAGCTTATTGGTTCTCTTGATCGAGACTCTAAATTCCATCACGGAATTGTTTGAAAATCTGTTTTTTTTTTTTTTTTCTGAAAGACAGACATGAAACAGCTTTGGGACGAGCCATATTTCTAGTATTAGAATGCATGAAAGCATAATAAGGTGGATTTAAGACTCGGGTCTTTTCATCTACGTAGAAATGAATTCAATATAATTCATGATTATGGTGAAATAATTAAAAATCTTGAAACCGAAAAAAGAAAAAGTTGCATTTATGTATATATAATAACATTGGATAAAGCATTTTTGATATTGCTGTTTCTGATAAGTGCCAAAACGAGGGAGTAAATACTTAACCATAATTGAAGACCAGAATTCAAAGCTACTAATGATTCTCTTACAACTTCAATGAAAGACTACAACCTTAACAAGTGATTGGAACCGTGACATGACGCGCTTCTTAATAGCGTGATCTCGACTAAAATCAATGCCAAAAAGAGGTTTTGGAACTTCCTAAACGAGCAGACACATGCTTTCCAATGTTAAGCAATTACCCACTCGCAATTGAATCAGCGCGTGACACAACAACTTATCGAGCTTTTGTCTATTTCCACTTCTGACCTTTTCTGTGCGACGCGGTATGAAGGGTAGAATAGTCAAACAGTATCCATTGTTTCTTTTATCGTCTGAATAAAATTAGAACTGAGAGAGATTTCACAAACAAAAACAAAACTGTGGTTTTGAGGTTGAAATTGTTAAGTATGTCTGTAAGAAAACATAAAAAGGAATAAAAATTCTTGTTTGGGAAGGAGAATGAGAAAAAAAGAAGCTTTACCCTTTACTATTAGAGTAAATTAAGCTTACATAAGTAAGCATCGAGAGTGTAATCAGTGATTCTATTATAAATCGTTCAGTACCGATCCCCTTCTTGCTCCCAGCCGCAGAGATATTGGCAATTTGAACTTTTTTCTGTAAGTACGAGACCTTTCGTTGTTTTGTTCTCCTTTCCCTTTGAATTTCTCTTTTGTTAATTCTTCAATCGCTTTTGGGTCTTGTTTTGGGAAACTTTTGAATAACTCATTTTTCAGATCTTGTTGCTTTATGATCCGGTTGTTTCATTTCTGATTGTGGATGAGCTAATTGAGAGAAGGCAAGGTGAATGAATGAATATTTCACTTTTTCTCTTTTCACCCGAATGGAAGAACCAGGTTATCTGGAGCTTGATCGCATTATCTAATCTTTTGAATTCCTAGTACTTTCTGATTTTCCGGTTTTTGATTCATGAGTGCCTTTTTCCCTTTGAGTTTCTTTTGGTAGCTTTAACCCTAAACAATATATTCTGTTAGTGATATAGAATTTGAGTTGTTTTTTCCGGTATTTGTTTTTGAAAATGCATTTTATTCTATGACAGCTATAACAATATGGGATGGATTATCTCCTTTTGCTTGAAATAATTGTGGTGATTGAGCTTTTCTCGTTGGGATAGTCCTATTTGCTGTGGATATTCAAACTTTTTGGAGTTCAGGAAGTGTATATCGAACTTTGGAAAGAATGATTAAACAGATTCTCAATAGGCTCCCTAGAAAGCCCTCTAAGTCGTCTGAAAATCGCGAGGGAGGGGGAACCTCTACTTCGTCATACAATTCTTCCACTGGCTCAAGAAACAGCGATTTATCTGGTAACCGCTATTCGAATTCAAGTGCTGCATCTGCAAATGCAGGACAAAGCTATGGCAGTAAGTTTACCCAAGTTGTAAATGCAAAACTAAATGGGAATCAGACTGTTCCTTCTTATGAGGCCTTGCCTAGTTTCAGAGATGTGCCCAATTCTGAAAAGGCGAACTTGTTCATCAGAAAGGTCAACTTATGTAGCGTTGTGTTTGACTTCAGCGACCCTACTAAGAACTTTAAGGAGAAGGATATCAAACGACAAACGTTAGTAGAGCTTGTGGATTATGTTTCTGCTGCAAATGCAAAATTCTCGGAAACTATGATGCAAGAACTTGTTAAGATGGTTTCTATAAATTTATTCAGAACGCTTACTTCTCCACCACGCGAGAACAAAGTTTTGGAGTCTTTTGATGTGGAAGAGGATGAACCGTCAATGGACCCTGCTTGGCCTCATTTGCAAGTTGTTTATGAATTGTTTCTGAGGTTTGTAGCATCGCCAGAAACCGATGCGAAATTGGCTAAGAGATATGTAGATCATTCTTTTGTTCTGAAGTTGTTAGATCTTTTTGATTCAGAGGACCCTAGAGAGAGGGAATATTTAAAAACTGTCCTACATCGTATTTACGGGAAATTCATGGTGCATCGACCGTTCATCAGGAAAGCAATTAACAACATCTTTTATCGTTTTATCTTTGAGACTGAGAAGCATAATGGGATCGCTGAGTTGTTAGAGATTTTGGGAAGTATAATCAATGGTTTTGCTCTTCCATTGAAGGAAGAGCACAAGCTTTTCCTTGTTCGAGCTCTTATTCCACTGCACAAACCAAAATGCTTACCTATGTACCATCAGCAATTATCATATTGCATTACTCAGTTTGTGGAGAAAGACTGCAAGCTTGCTGATACTGTTATCAGGGGGATGCTGAAATATTGGCCAATTACAAATAGTTCGAAAGAGGTAATGTTCTTAGGTGAATTGGAGGAAGTTTTGGAAGCAACACAACCTGGAGAGTTTCAACGCTGCATGGTACTGCTGTTTCGACAAATTCGCCGATGCTTGAGCAGTTCACATTTTCAGGTAGGTAGTTGTTTTAATTATTCTTTTTATATATATAATATCTCCTAATGATCTTGCTATAGCCATTATAATTCAAGTAGTTTACTGTTCAGTCTTTTTATATTTCATTTCAAGACCCAAAAAATACTCTAGTATAGTTTCTTCCTAACTTGCATTCGTGTTCTTAAGTAGTATCTCTAAAAGGTTCCAATATGAGTGGAATTGTTGGAAGAGGCCCCAACTCAAAAGCCTGGATTGGAAAATAGTGTTAAGTACTGGAAAAATATGTCACTAAAACAAATCTGAACTAGTTCCTGGCCCACCAACTCTCTAGAGTTGGTCATGAAACAGAAAGTGTTTCACTTGAATCCTTCACTATTCCCTGTCTTTGAGATTTATTGAGGTTGAACTTTATGGGCCAAAGAGGTCAATGGGGCTGTGTTTGTCTACCTCTTGATATTCCTTATTTTGATCAATGGAAAGCCCTTGAATAAATGGTTACCACTATTTTGTGCACTTTTTGATTGATGAGTAGAGACTCTAATGGTCAGATAAGTGGATTAAATAAACAGCTAGATTTACCGAAGGGCAATATAGGAGTCATAATCCAACACATTAGATTATGGCTTATTCACTCCACACATGACTATCTTTACTGGTGGTAACAATGTAACATATGATATTTCTTTTTGTATTTTTAGTAGAAGGTTTTGGAGTGACGATCTGGGTCATAATAAAGATTGTTGGCTATTTGATAATGAAGTTTGCAAATTGTTGCTAGCAAGAGATACTGTGACACGTGTTTGCTGTAATGAGTGTTCATAAAATCCTGTGATGAGAATCTTGTATATTTCAGGTCGCAGAGAGGGCTTTGTTCTTGTGGAACAATGACCACATTGAGAATTTAATAAAACAGAATCGGAAGGTCATTCTGCCGATAATCTTGCCAGCCTTGGAGGGAAATGCAAGACAGCACTGGAATCAGGCAGTTCAAAGCTTGACCTTAAACGTCCGCAAGATATTCTTTGATGCCGATCCTGAGCTCTTTGATGAGTGCCTTGTCAAGTTTCAGGAAGATGAAACACGGGATAAGGATATGAAGTCGAAACGCGAAGCCTCTTGGAAACGCTTAGATCAGATTGCTGCAATGAAAGCTACCAGTAATCAAGCAGTTCTCATCTCCCCAAGAATCGAGTAAAGCTTTTGTATTTGATTGACAGTTGGTGGAAAATGCAAACCATGGATGGAAAGCTCAATGAAAATCACAACAATTGGTTGATTGTCTTGCTGACTCACCGGACGACTGAACACAGACAACGGTGAAAGGTGAGATTGCTGCCTACTTGCTAATCCTCAAGATTTAAAATCAGAAACAAATGATTACTAAACAGTGCAATTTTTTGGAGGATTGTTTAATATGGTTGATGTTTTTTTTTAGAAAGGTGAGATATTCCATGTACAATTGTTTATTGAATTTGGTTTAATGGAAAGTTATTATTAATTGGTTATCATACAAAAACCGTGCTATCTAGAAAAAGTATTTAAGTTTAGCCTCTTACATTAATTTTCTTGTTTTTTAGCCTCCTATCTAGAAATTACATTGGGCTAACAAGATTATTGTGATTTCTCAGTATATTAAAAGGTATTTTTCATTAAATTCTTGCCTTTTCCTTTTAAGTCACATTCTCAATGATTATAATTTTATTCTTTAAACCATATTATATTTTTTAAAAAAAATTCATGTCCTTCTCAACTGTACATATGAAAAATGTTACATGGCAACAAATAATATATCAATGCATCAAACGGGATAAGTTATAATCAAGATATAATTAGTGTTTTAGTGTATTTCAAAGTATTATAAAAAAACAAGTATAAAGTTTCAACCAGCTTCACATTAATAAAAAGAACAACTAAATATATGGTTAATTTGATTTGGCTGTTATTGTTTAGGTTATTAATAAAGTAGACTTGTTCATCGGGCGGGCTGGGTCGGGTTCGGGCCGGGCTTGGCAGGATTTTCACTAAAAATCATTAACTCAAGCCCGGTCCAAGCCCATATTTTAGAACTCCGGGCTCGGGCCGGGCTTACAAGGTCATTCTCAAGCCCGTGAACATTTATTTTTTTCATAAATTTCATTATTAAATTAAATAGAAAAAAAATACGTAAAATATATTTAAATTTTACTTATAATTATATCGTTTAATTAAAATCTTTAATATTTGATAACATTTATTGTAGTTAAGTACCCAAATTTAATAGAATAAATTTTTTTAAAGTTTAAAACACGTATAGATTTAATATATAAAAAGTAAAAAATTTATTCGTCGGGCCGGGCTTGGGTATTTATATAAAAACCAAGCCCGACCCATAAAACTTCGGGTTTTGTCGGGTTTGGGTTCGGGCCGGGTTTTTTAAAAAAATGAGTGTTCAAGCCCGGTCCATTGAAACGGGCTCGGCCCGCGAACAGGTCTAGTAACAAGAACAACATTTGGTTTAAAAAAAATCTAATGTGAAATGTATTGCAAATATCGTTATTTTGGAATTATATTTTAAAAATTTAAATAAATTTACACAATTAAAAACTTTTTTTTTTTGTCCATTCGTTGATCGGAGTTTTAGAAACTTTTTGTTACTAAGCATAATTAGAAACTTAGAATCTTAGATGGAAATAAGTTAATTCTTTAAAACTATTTGCCTTGCAAAAATATTAAACCCCAGAAGTAAACAAAAACGACAGCCCATCAGCTCATCTTCATCTTCCCTCCCTCTTTCTTTCTTTCTGTTGCCATTGAAATTGAAATCCAAATCAACCTCTCCAATCCTGCATAAACCCTAATTCTACACCCAATGCGTCTCTAAACATACTTTCATCTAACTCATATTTCCGTTCGTCACCAAATACAAAAAGGGAGCGAGAAATGCCAAGCGTGGCTGTCAAGTTGTATAGTGTCTTTTTCAAGTTCCTCTTGAAGCACCGATTACAGAATCGGATCCAGACTCCTCTTGGCGACTCTAACGAATTTGGCGTTACTACCCGACCCGAAGAATATGTTGCCTCTGCTAATCCTTCCTTCACTGATGGCGTCGCCACGAAGGATATTCATATCGACTCTTTCACCTCACTATCTGTTCGAATCTTCCTCCCCGAGTCTGCTCTAAATCCTCCTGATCCCGATTCTACGCAACAATCTAAAGCTAAGCCCAAGCCCTCCAATAGACCACTTAATTCTGATCAATTTGATAGCTCCGTTCCATACTCTCCAAATTTGAACCATCATTTGGCACGCCGGAATAGTTTTGATCCGGCTGATACTCGTTGCGGTACAGCAGCGTTGCCTAAGGAAGAGTTTAGAAGGATCAGCTATGGGTGCAGCAATGACATCGAGAATTTGAATTTGAGATCGGACGGTGTCGGTGGAGTGTATAGAGGTTACTCACCGTCAATTGATAAATCGCGGAGATTGCCTATAGTGTTGCAGTTCCATGGGGGTGGATGGGTGAGTGGGAGCAATGATTCCGTGGCCAATGATTTATTTTGTAGAAGGATCTCTAAACTTTGCGATGTGATGGTTGTTGCCGTCGGGTATAGATTGGCGCCGGAGAATAAGTATCCGGCAGCTTTTGAGGATGGGTTGAAGGTTTTGAATTGGTTGGGGAAGCAGGCAAATTTGGCGGAGTGCAGTAAATCCATGGGGAATGCCAAAGTTAGCGCGGAGTTCAAGAAGCCAGATCATCAAAGGCATATTGTGGACGCGTTTGGGGCGTCAATGGTGGAGCCATGGCTCGCTGCACATGGTGATCCGTCCAGGTTGGTAGTTTGCAATATCTTTTTTTTTTTTTTTCTTTATCAAACTGCTGTATATTCTTCTAATCGGATATGATATCATTCTAGATGTTCGTTACCAAAATTTGTTCAATGATAATACCTTTAATTTGCTTCACAAATGGGCGATCGTATTAGTTCGAATCTGGTTTTGGAATATTGCCTCCATGTCCATGAGGTGGGAAAATTTTATATCCGTTTCTTGATTGATTGCATGGTACTTGAATTTCTGGTTTGGTGAATTGGAATAAATTAAGAAATTAGAGAAGGTTGAATTACTTTTGAAATGGTCTGCTTCTATATTTCTTGGTCTGTGATATGTCGATTTGGGATGAACACAAAGTGCATTTTTGGATGAGCTTGGATTTCCTTTTAGTTGTTCTTGTACAAGTAAATTTGTATTCTGATTTTGGGTTTGTTTACTGGAGCACTCAAGGTCCTATTGAAGTCCATCTATCATCTCATAGATTCGATCTTACACTTCAAAATTTCGAAAGTATGCAGAATTTGCAAAATGTTAAAGGATTTGTGGCTTTGCATCTTCATGATGTTGAATCCAAATGTCATATGTATTGATTTGATATCCATATACTTAAGTATTACACGTGCAAGCTGGATAACTTGTATGATGGACTCTTTATGTTTCTAGAAGCAAAATTTTTTTAGGGATTTGTACGTTTGTACCTTCAAGTCTAATGTCTTCTGCATGGATTTGATATTCTTAATTCAGTGCTTCACTTGCAAGCTGGATGCTTTTTATCTGTTACTCTGTATATTGTGTGATTGAAGAATTTTTTGAAGTAAATATTTCAAGATCATCTGGCAAGTTAAATGTCATGATTTTGACTGGAATTGGATTAGAAATTGAGAAAGAAAGATGAAGAGAGAAGAGAAGAGAATTAGATTAGGGGAGGAGATGGAGGAGAGCATAAACAGATTAGGGAGAAAAAATAGAGAGAAATAGAATTGGAAAGAAATTAGAGAGGATTCCCTTTCAATACATTGCATAGGTATTTATACTAGGTGTCAAACACAACCTAACAACCTGCCACACAAGGCACAACGGCTCCACAGCCTTAGGAAAAGACTTAACTATCCTTATCCAATATTCTTGAATAGAAAGCTAATGCAATTTGCTTACAGACTAATGGCTACTCTCAATACCTAACATTAAACTAGATATATAAGCTTAAGTTACTTGGCTTGTTGCTTGGAAGGTGTGATATCTAGTTCATTATTCTGAAGAATATGTGGCAAATTATAAGTCGTGTTATCAACAGTTTTATACTTCTCTTTTCCTTGAAAATGGGGAATTATGCTCTGTAGTTTCAGTGAGAGGTTATCAATTCAATTTAGTCGGCACTGTGTAGATAGCACCGGATGCTTGAAGTCATTACTAAGTATCAGGAAAAGGGAATTATGATGTCAAAGATACGCATGTTGGATTTGGAAGTCACCATATATGTGTTGACATGAATATTAATTTTACCAACGTTTAGAGTCCTTTTTCTTATCCATAAGATTGACAAATTGGCAGTAACGTTTCCAACTTTTTGTATTATAAAAACAGATGTGTTCTACTTGGAGTGAGTTGTGGAGCAAATATAGCAGACTACGTGGCTAGAAAAGCTGTAGAAGCAGGCAAGCGGTTGGACCCTGTTAAGGTTGTAGCACAAGTATTAATGTATCCATTCTTCATCGGGAGTGTACCAACACATTCGGAGATAAAGTTGGCAAATTCCTACTTCTATGATAAGCCAATGTGTATTCTGGCGTGGAAGCTTTTCTTGGCGGAGGAAGAGTTCAGCCTCGACCATCCAGCTGCCAACCCCTTGGTCCCTGGAAGGGGACCTCCATTAAAGCTCATGCCCCCAACATTGACAGTGGTGGCTGAGCATGACTGGATGAGAGACCGAGCCATTGCCTACTCAGAGGAGTTGAGGAAGTTGAATGTTGATGCACCGGTTCTCGAATACAAGGACGCGGTTCATGAATTTGCTACTCTTGACATGCTTTTAAAAACTCCTCAGGCCCAGGCCTGTGCAGAGGACATAGCTATCTGGGTGAAGAAGTACATTTCGTTGCGAGGCCATGAGTTTTCGTATTAAAAGTAACAGCAGATGAAGAGATTATTAAGTTGGAGCAAGGACATCAATTGTTTCATTGGTTGTTTGTGGGTAGCTTAGTTTCAGGGTTCTATTGACTTGTTTTTCTTGTATGATATAGAACTTCTCCGAGATCAGATGAGCATTGTATGAGATGAACTTGCCTCCTGTTTTGAGCTTGTGCCATATTAGGCCCTCTCTCGAATTTTTCCCTGTATTAAAAATGTATGGCTCCTGAAATGAGTTGATCAATCTCTCCCTCTCGCTCTCAATACAAATAGAAAATTTTACTTTCATAGCACTTCTGCTGGCAGATTGCTTTCAATACAGTGGAGATAAGATGCTATTTTAACAAATTTATTCACTAATTTGTTATTCTGCTTGTAGGGATTGTGACTAGAATATTAGTTTGATTCTTCTACATTATGGTAATTTGTTCTCATATAAGAAAATTACAATAGTAAAGTAATAAATGATGATAACAATAGCTCTCACAGAAAAATTGTAGTTCAGATTAGAAAGAAATATTCTTTTGGATAGGTAGGAAGTTTCCAAGTTTTAGAAAATTGAATAAAATGATTTTTCAATAAAATAATATTCCTTTATCAAACATCTCAAAAAGGAAAATATATTGGAGAATTTATCAGATTGCAATTATGAATTCTTTGTATAATCCATTCAATTTGCTGCAAAGAAAGGGTGTTGAATTTTATTGCAAATTAGATGCATTTATCAATTTTAATTTATTTATTTGAAATCTGTACATCAACCATTTTACTTTAGCAAATAAGAGTAATGTAATTAAGTTAAACTGAGTTCTTTTAGTTGAACACATTTATTTTAAATGAAATAGATACATTTATTTCTTATGTTTCTAGACAAAAAGATTTTTTCTAGAAAACTTTTGTTAAAAAATATTTACATTCTTAAAAGCATGAAAATATTTATTTATAAAAATAGTTTTCATTTAATATCAATATAGTTCATAAACATCACACATTAAATAAAATATATAATAACACATTAATAAAATATATAATAAGTAGTACTGTTATTTTTGCTTAGGATAATTAATCCATATACATTAAAATGTTAGTTTTTTATTTTTATAATTAAGGAGAATCATTATTAACTTTATCGTTTAATTAAGTTCTTAAAAAATCTTGTTTTGTTAGATAGGCTTTTAGATTGTTTTTATAAGTAGCCCCAGATAATAGACAAAATGTGCTTTTTTTTACCACTTTTTTTGTTAGATTTTGGGATATGCAATCCATAAATTTTGCAAATCCCAGAATAACCAAACTTTTCTTGCTATTACAAGATTATTAATTGAAATTTTACTTTTACCATTTTTTAATGTTGACTTTTCAATCCTTCTTTAACTATTTTTGCTTTCATATTTAATTTGATTTTTGTAACTTCAAACGTCCATATCTCACAAACAGTTAATTTTTGTGAATCGACGCTTTGAAATATTTTACTCGTCTTAATTTTATCTTTAAAATGACATACACTTTTAAATTTTTCATAAAAAAAAGAATCGCAATCTTAGGCTCCATTTGTTTACAGGAAAATATTATGCAGGAAAATATTTTCTGGATCTTCCAGCGTTTGTTTGCTATGAAAAATAAGTCAAATGAAAACATTGTGCAAGTCAACATGAAAATATAGTGTAAATAAAGGAAAATGTTTTCCCATAAAAAAGTTGGGAAAACATTTTTCTTTATTTTAGTACCTCACATCCTTCATTGTTACCATCACCACCAATTCTTAGGTCTCCCTACCACCACCACCTTCTTCATCCCACCATCACCGCTGCCTCCATCCCATCACCATCCCATCACCACCACCACTTCCTCCACCCCGTTCTTGCTATCACCACCTCCTTTACCCCGCTACCACCACTTCTTCCATCCCGCTCCTTACCACCACCATCACCTCCGCCACCATTACCACCACTTCCTCCACCCCACCTCCTCCACCTTGCCACCACCACCACTGATACCTCCATCCCATCACCACCACCATCTCCTTTACATCGCTCTCACCACCACCACCACTTCCTCCATCCCATTATTGATACCGCCACCACCACCACCATCATTATTATCACCACCTCCTCCATCTTGCCACCTCCACTTCCACTTACTTCCTCCACCACTTTCTCCAACCACCGCTACCACCCATTTCAATTTCCTCCATCCCACCACCACCACCATTATCACCACTGTATATATATATATATATGTATATATATATATATATGTGTGTGTGTATATATATGCATGCGTGTGTGTGTATTTAAATATGTGATTGGAAATTTTTTTCCTAATTTGTAAACAAACATTAGAAAAATTTTTACAATGATGTAGCCAAATACAAGAAAATATTTTATTTTCCTGCACAATATTTTCCATTACACAACATTTTCCTTTACACATTATTTTCCTACAAACAAACAGGGCCTTATACATTATATAATTGTTGTACAATACTATCTTTTATTGTTTTTCATAAAGGCTTTATACATGGTATAAGAGTTATATAATGTATTTGTATAGATTTTTTCTCCTTTATGATTACTAAAATATTGAATATCCTATAAAACTTATGACATGAAAACCATAAATCTGCCTTATACTACTATTATATAGTGCATAAGCCAGGTTTATGGTTTTCATGCCATTATTTTTGTGGGAAATTCAATAGTGAACATAGAAGAGAAAAAGATTATATATATACATTATACAACTCTTATACCATGTATCAAAGTGTATGTCATTTTAAAGATAAAATTAAGATGAATCAAAATGTCGATTCGAAAAAATCAACGGTTGGTGAGATATGGACGTTTGAAGTTACAAAAATCAAATTAAATAGGAAAGAGAAGATGGTTAGAAGGGGATTGAAGACAACATAAGGGTAAAAATAAAATTTGAATTAATAATCTTGTAATAGCAAGAAAAGTTTTGTTATTTTGGTATTTGCAAAATTTATGGATTGCAGATCTCAAAATCTAACAAAAAAAGGTGGTAAAAAGAAAAAAAGTTCATTTTGCCTATTATTCGGGACTAATTACAAAAACAATCTAAAAGCCCATAGCCTAATAAAACAAGATTTTTTAAGAACTTAATTAAAAAAGGGCTTTTTACGTAAATGTCTAAGTTAAAATATATAAATTTCGCCTAAATTTTTATGAAATTATAAAAAAATTCATTCAAGTTTCAATTTTACATTATTATGTAAAACTATTTCAAATTCTCTTTTTTACGTTTCAGAAATATAATAGGTATATATAAAGTATACATCAAGCATATACAGATGCGTTAAAACAGTATAGGTGACAAAACCAACAGAAATATATAGTAGATATATAACATGTATATATAGTATATATATATAGTAGATATATAACATATATATAACACAAGTGCATAGAGTAGATATATATA
>CAOJBI013019358.1:0-14681 GCA_948277035.1 Euphorbia corollata
TTATTTTTGATATATATTGTTGTGAGATATTATATAGCAAAGAGTATTACATACTCAAACGCCTGTGTGAGGATTGCATGTTTATTAGGTTGGGATTTGGGTTGGAACTAGATAGTAGCGGGGTATTGCTACGGGAAAGAAAAAATGGAGTATCCCTTATAGGTTGTATCTAGGACATTAAAGGAAATCTAATAAAACAGGAAAGCGTTAAATCCTAGGGGTGAGGACCCCTAGGTGGGGAGTAGGATCATTAGGGTTTGAACCTCGTAACAAATAGAACTGTCATTTATTATCTGTTATTTAATTTTCTGCAGCTTTTGGGTCAAGGGTTTGATGCTCTAGTCAAGGCCTTGTCAAACTCTCTGTGTCATTATTTGTTAAAAAATTTTAATTCCATGAAAAACTTTCACACTCTATTCACCCCCCCCCTCTAGAGTATTTCACCAATGCTTACATTCTTTCATTCTGGTTTCTTTTCCTTCCATCTCTTGATCGAGATGGAACTATTTAAGATCTTAGACAGGTTAAACTAACTGTCGAAAAGGAGGAAATAATTGAGTTTGGTGAAGAAGAGGGAGAGCCTGGTAGGATGGAAAACTCTCATGTCTTGATTGGAAGATGGATGCAAAGAAACCGCTGAATTTAAAGATGATGTCCTAGGCTTTCTGAATCATGTGGAATACTAGCAAGTGTTTCCAACTCAAAGATTTAGGGGATGGAAAATTTTTTATTGAGTTTTTCTGATTGCAAGATAAAGAGAGAGTTCTTGTTAAGAGCCCTTGTCACTTTGAAAGACAATTGATAGTTCTTGCGGAACCTAAGGTTGCAGAATTATATTTTGAGGTTAATCTAACAAGATGCAGTTTCTGGATAAGAATTTATGATGTTCCATTTAATAGGAGAGGAAAGGGTGCGGTTAGAAAAGTGGCAAAGAATACGAGTCGACGAGGAAATTGATGAGAAAACTCTTCCAACATGAAATTCCTATGTTAGAGTGAGAGTGGGTACAGAAGTTGGCAAACCCCAAACCAAAGTAACTAATATACGAAGTGATAAAGGAGATATTGTTTCAATTCCTTTTCATTATGAGAAATTGCCAAATTCCGTTCTTACTGTGAAGATTAGGTCATGTCCATTAGGGGTTTGAGTTTATTCTAGAGGATTTTGATAATGAAGATTGACCATTCAACCCCTTATTAAAGGCTACACCAGGATGAACTAGGATGATTACAATAGGTGTACCTAAATGAAAATTTGGGAGTGATGAGGATAAGAGTATGAGAAGTACGAATAATAGAAGGAGTTCCTATTGGGGGGAAAGACTATGAAGGAGTGAGTCATGGGTCTAGGGAAAATCTAGGTAGTACGGTTAAACACAGATTAATAACTATTGAGCAAAATGATAAAAGGGATAGTGAGGGTGATGGGAAAGGAAAATGTAGAAGGGACGTGGGAATAGAAGGTGACGGTAGCATAGGGATGGAAGTTATTTACGAAATGAAGGGGGTAGTTAAAAGTACAGGGCTACAATTTGGCAAAGTTGGGATAAACTTAATAAAAATGATGACGGGGTAAAAGGAGGAGGAGAGGTGAGGTCCTTTGAGAATGATGATGAGGTTGGTGTAGAGGAGCATGGTGATTCAAAAGCCATGACCATTGAAATTCCATTTAGAGGAGGAAAAAACGGTGACACTCAAGCGAGGAAATGAAAAAGAATTTCAAGAAAGACAAGTGTAATCAATAAAGATGCAAGGCCTGGAGAAGTTAGAAGTAACCCGCGGCCTAAACAAGAGCAAGTGAAAGGAAAAAGGAAAATATATGACATGTATATGGACACTATATTTGAAGGTGTGTTAAAAACAAATGGTCTCAATCTCAACAATAAAATTTTGATACGGCCGCCGAGCATTATGAAAATTTTAAGTTGGAATATCCAATGGATGGGCAACCCTAGGACATTCTAGTACTTATCTCGTATTGTGAGATTACAAAGCCCACAATTTCTTTTTTTTCCTAGAAACTTGGAGGAGTAGATTATCATGATTTGAGGTGTTCTTTTCTTGATTATCATCTATTTCTAGCCAATACAGTTGGAAAGTCAAGGGGGGTCTTATTCTCTTTCGGAAAAAAGACTTAAAGAGTGAGAATTATGGGTTACTCTCGAAACTATATAAACTTTTGTGCAGAGGATGAGAATGGGGAATGAGTAGGAGAGGTTCTGGTATCTACGATGGCCTAAGGATGAACACAAATATTTGACTTGGAGGTTATTGAGGGAAATCCATTTCAATAAAATCTTATATTCTAAGGAAAATGAAGGCAAAGTTGAGAGAGCTTATCATCCTTTGGCTAGTTTTTGTAGGTGTTTGTCAAATTACAATCTTTTTAATATGGGCTATAAAGGAACTTTTTTTACATAGACGAGTAGAATAAAGGGCAATCAAGCACTTCGAGAAAGGCTCAATAGGTTTCTCAAAAATATTGAGTGAGATGTCTTATTCTTGAATGGTATGGTCTTTCATCTCTTCAGAATAGCTTCAAACCATTATCCTCTTCTATTTCATACGACAAGCATCTAGATCAAAAGGAAGAGACCCTTTTGGTTTGAAGTATTGTGGACCAGAGATGAAGCCTGTAAGGTAGTTATTCAGGATTCATAGAAAGGGCATGGATATGGGATCCAATGATCTGTGACTGAGAAAATCTACTATGCATCAACCTTTATAAAATGAACAAGGAGAATTTCGATCATATTAGAAAACAACTTAAATGAATAAAGATTGAGATGTAGGAATATGGTGCCCCAAATAGAGGAGCGATGGAGTCAAAGAAGTTAGAGATGCTTGAGACACAATTTGCAAACATACGAGAGAAGAAGGAAGTGATGTGGAGATAATGATCTAAAGTGCTTTGTCTAGTTGAAGGAGACAAGAACACCAAGTACTTCCACATGAAAGCTAATGCGCATAGGAAAATGAATGTAATTCTCAAACATAAGGAGGATGGTAGAATATTTACCATGGAGGAAGATATTTGTGGAGTGGTTACTGAGAACTTCTGATATATCTTTTTATCTAGCCAACTGAATATCAAGTTTTTTCCTCCAAATTTTGTAACTAAAAAATTGAGTCTAGAGAAGAGTCAATCGATGAGTGAACCTTTCCATTAGGAAGTGGTGGTAGCAGCTCTAAATCAAATTGACAATAAAAATCACCAAGACCTGATAGGATGCCAGGTTTATTCTTCAAAAAAATACTGAGATATCATTGGTCAAGAGGTTACATAATTTGTGCTCCGAATCCTTAATGGAGGCATGACGCCTAGTTTGACCATACTTTCATTACTCTAATTCCTTAAACTAAGAACCCATATGCTATAAAAGACTTAAGACCAGTCAAGTTATGCAATGTTCTATACAAGCTTGTTTCCAAATGTATTACTAACAGATTCAAGTGTGTTTTAAAAGAAATTATTAATGCGGCCCAAAGTTCTTTTATACTTGGTCACCTCATCACGAATAATGCCTAAATAGAATTTGAATCTTTTCACTCAATGAAACACAACAAATTGAGGCTCGGGAATCTTTGCGCTTTAAGGCTGAATATGAGCTAGGCTTTTGATAGAGTGGAATTGGCCTTTTTTGTTCAAATGCTAAGACTTATGGAATTTCCTAACTCATTTGATCCCAAAATTTTAATAATTAAACTTCTTTTACCTTCCTAATCAATGGGGTTCTTATAGGTTATGTCAAATCATCTAGGGGTCTGTGGCAAAGCGACCCTATCTCTCTTTATCTCTTTCTGATTTTGTCTTGAGGGACTTTCCTCGTTGCTCAGGAAAGATGAATATGATAAGAGTATCCATGGTTGTCAACCATGTAGGTTGCCAAGCTTATTACTCATTTAATTTTTGCTTTTGACTCATTGGTGTTTTTTTCGAGCAAATGATCAAGAATGTGAAGAAGTGTAGAAGGTTTTAACTCTTAATGAAAGAGTTTCAGGCAAAAATTTTCCTATAGAAAATATTGGCGGTTCCATCTATTTTGACTTTTCCTTTAAACTTTCTTCATTTTTGTGGAATATATTCTTGATTGGAACTTCAACAACTTACTGGTTTCTTTCTTGTAGCTACACTGTTGGTGTTTACTCTGTGTAAAAAGATTTAAATTAGGTCATGAAGCCGCTTTCTTTGCAGTTGGAGCAACCTAATTCTTCCTCCAATTAACTGAAGAATAACCAACAAATTGGCAAGTATTACACAATGATAATATGTTTTCATACTCTAGAGAAACCCACAATTTCTTGTTATTAGTATGAATCATAATCTAATCTTTTATCGATTATGCTAGATCCATATCAATGAGAACCCTAGCATAATGCTCGAATTCCCTCTCAATTGTGTTCTTGTCAAATCGGATCGGAATACCGATCCCCCGTGCAACATTTGTTACAATTTTTTGTTTGTCCTAAAACTCTAATAAAAGATTGTACATTCAAACCCATACTTATGCAGTAGTGGTTTTATAATTCTCAACATCAAATATTAACTTCCATTATGAAAACCTCATGATCCTGAACTACAAACTCATATTACCTCTATCCCATATATGATTAACAGTTTCTTCTGATGACATGATAGAATGAAAAAAAACTTTTCTTATTGAAACCAATTTCCAATAAAAATTCATATTCCAGATTTTTAACAACTTTACCTTCAAGTCTGCATGCTTCCACATATTATCTTATTTAGGTAACATCTGCCAATCACATGATACTTGCACTAGACAAGAAGCATTTCATATAGATCTTGAGGAATCTTGATGGCCTTATATCCATTTCCTGTATTCGAGATGTGGCAACAAAGATGAGCATCATAATTCTTAACCAATGTTGCTGCCATATCACTTGCTAGAATGGTAGTAAAAGTTTGCTTTTGGGGGATGACACTCTATAACTTGCCTATTGAATTACCTGGTTGATTTGGAGTATTGAATTTAGGGTCTTTCATCTTCTCCACCTGAGAACTAGCTGCCAATTATGAGTTATGGATGTTGTTGGATAGATTGATCTCGTTAACGGTGCTGGCTTGGTCATTAGAGAAGGTTTCAATTGTTAGAGATTTTCGAAAGACTGATGAGGGACCAAATGCACTAAGAATTATGCAGTGGATTATAGAGTTGGAGGAGGTTCACCATCGTTGATAGCCATGACTGATTGAATTATGGTGATAATTCGGTCACCTAGGATGGTGGCAATTAGGTCATCTAAACTGTAGGGCTAAAACTCACTTCTCTTACATATATGTTAAAAGGTAAGAGTTTTTTTATTATAAATTTGGGTTTCTTGGTTAGTGGATGAGTAAAGATGATTTGATTGATGCAAATCTCATGGGTCTTGGCGAACATATGATACATTCAAGTATATTATGGAAGCAAAACTCAAATCCATTCGACATCTACAATGTTTTTGTTCTTCTCCTTATAGTTGAGCATCAATCAAATCAAAGTTCTATTAGTCACACCATTCCACCAATAGCTATGAATGCTTCATGGCCCACTACTGTTCGTAAGGGTATTGGTCAAAATACATATGGTTGTGGTTACCGTGGTGGTCGAGGTGGTAACTCTATTGGCTGCGAACGTGGACTAGAATTCAACGGTTATCAATAGGTCACCATAACCAATCAGCATCCTTTCAATCAATTTCGGCCAGCAAATCAATTTTAGTAAATATTCAACCTCCGTACAACTATGATTCATACTCACAGCATGTCGTTTGTCACACATGTCATGAACTATGTTATATTGCCCGTACTTATTCTTCACCAAAACTAAACCTTGGACCTTCCTTCAACATCACTACCATACCTAACAATCATTAATGATATATCATGGATTCCAATGCTCATCATATCACTTTAGACTTGTGAAACCTTAATGTTCACTTTGAATATACCGACCTTGAAGAAGTTACAACTGGTAATGGTTCTTAACTTTATACCTCTCATGTTGGTTCCTTTAAATTCAAACTTGGTACTTATTCTTATATGTTTCGGTATATTATTTGTGTTCCTTCCTCGTCTCACAATTTATTATCTATTTATGCACTGCCAAATCTACCCCTATTTCTATTGAATTTTTCTTCTAATTCTTTTGTCATTAAGGATTTGGAAACAAGGCGGATCAAGTACAAGGGATGAGTAAAAACGATCTTTACTCTTTTTGTTTGTTAGCTTCAGATTTAATGTCAGCAAACTCAACTTCTTTATCAACTTGGCATGATTGTTTAGGATAAACATCTTTATCTCTTGTCAAGAAATTTCTTAATATGAATAAAATTGGGTATTCTAGTACTAATAATTCATTATGTACTTCTTATTCTATTTGAAGAGTCGTAAATTATCATTTGCTAATTTGCTTTCTTTATGCCCACTTGAATTAATTTGTATTGATGTTTGGGGACCATCTCCTGTTATATCTATTGATGGTTTTAATTACTATGTTGTCTTTGTGGATCACTTTAGCAAATATTCATATGTCTATTTTTAAGAGAAAAATCTAAAGTTCATAATGTCTTCATTCAATTCAAAACCATCGTTGAAAATTTTTTCTCATCCTCTATCTCTTCCTTCGAATTTGATGGTGGAGGTGAGTTCGTTGCAATTGAAGACTATTTTTTAACCAATGACTTTACTCACTGTATTTCATTTCCTTACATACTAGAATAAAATTTGATTTTTCGAATGAAAACATGGACACATTGTTGAATATGGTCTTGCACTTATGCATCGTGCCCCATATGCATCCTGGTTATTGGACTTATGATTGAATCTCAGGAAGGAACTCCCATCACCAGAGAATGCTCCATCTCCTATTAACTCCCAATCATCAATGAACTCTCAATCTCTGATTAACTCCCCGTCACCAAGAAACTCTCTGCCTATTGTTGAAACTAACAAGAAAAGAATGATATTGGTTTATCTGGTACGAGTGAATCATGTGACTTTGATATTGTATTTTTGTGGAGCAACAAAGCTGAAATTGAGAAAATATGAAGCAGAAAACTGAAGAAAGAGAAGAAATGTTTCAGTCCAACAAGCTCAAGTTTCTAAAATCCGATGAGATATTCGATTTCAAATTCTATAGTAGGAACTCCAATTCTTCATCATAACAATGAAATTGCAGGTGAAAAAAATGAAGAAATTGAGAAAAAAAGAGTCATCAAGTATTACATTGGGTTTGATGAGTGCAATTTGGGTTTTAAATGAGTTGGTGAGGAAATGGAATAATGGATGGATTATGGGCATGGATCTGTAGTTTTTGTTGGAGAGAGTGTAGATGGAAGTTTCAAAATAAGTTTATTTTATATTTTATATTTTCTTTGGTGGATAAAGAGAGAAAACCAACACCATGCTCAACCAAGCCTAGATATTCGAAAGGTCCTTCAAAATGGAAGTTTCAAATATCATTTTATATTTTAAGAGCATCTCCAATAAATAGTCTATTTCACATAGGTAAAAATAAACAATTAACTAAAAAAAGGCTCTACACTAGCTCTTCTATTTTCTCTATTCTATGTGATATGACATAATAAATGTTTGACATTGTTTATTTAATTGTCTACATGTAGACAATCAAATGGAATGTCAATTCATCAAATTAATTAATATTTATTGTTGAACATTGAAATACTTTATTTAGTTTGTAATTAAGTCTTTTTTGTATTATTTAATTATACAATTTTTAATGAAATGGACAATCTAGTGTGGACATTTTCTAAAAATTATTCTCTATTTTCAAAATCATTAACATGTCATCGATGTGGATTTCTATTCCACATGTCACATAATCGTAGAATGCACTATCTGTTGGAGATGCTCTAATTGTTAGAAGTAAAATAATGGGCATGATTAGTCAAAAGTAGCCACATTGGATTCCATGCAGGACAAAAGGGGGTTAGTTGCTGTAATTTTATAAGAGGTCTAAATGAAAATTGAGAGGGTGGGGGGTGGAATAGGCAAAGTCTAGAGAGGCGTAATAATAGCAATCAATTTTGGAAAGAAAAAGTTAATATAAGGCCCTGTTTGTTTCCAAGAAAATAATGTGCAAGGGAAAATGTTGTGTAAGGGAAAATATTGTGCAGGAAAATAAAATATTTTCCTTTGTTTGGCTACACCATTATAAAATATTTTCTGATGTTTGTTTACATATTAGGAAAATATTTTCCAATCACATATTTAAATATGCAATATCATATTTTAACACATACATACAACGGTCGTGATAACGGTGGTGGTAGGATGGAGGAAATTGTGACGGTTGGAGAAAGTGGGGGAGGAAGTAAGTGGTGGTGATGGCGGTGGCGGTGGTAAGGTGAAGGGGGTGGTGACAGTGGGGTATAGGAAGTGGTGGCAATTATGGTGGTGGCAGTGACGGGGTGGAGGAAGTGGTGGCGGTGGTGAGAGCAGAGTGGAGAAGGTGGCGTGGAAGAAGTGGTGGTGACGGGTGGAGGTAGCGGTGGTGGTGGTGGGGCGGAGGAAATGGTGTGGTGGTGGTGGTTGGGGCGGATGAGGTGGTGGTGATATCGAGAGCGGGGTGGAGGAGGTGGTGGTGATAGCGAGAGCGGGGTGGAGGAAGTGGTGGTGGTGATAGGGTAAATAAGTTGATGATAGTAAGAGTGAGGTGAAAGAAGTGGTTGTGGTGGTGATGGGATGGAGGTATCGGTGATGGTGGGATGGAGAAGGTGGTAGTGGTGATAACGGGATGGAGAAGGTGGTGGTAGTGACGAAGTGGAGGTGATGGTGGTACTGAGACCTGAGGAGTGGTGGTGATTGTAATAATGGAGAATGTGAGGTGATAAAATAAAGGAAAATGTTTTCTCAACTTTTTTATGGGAAAATATTTTCCTTTATTTACATTACATTTTTATGTTGACTTGCACAATGTTTTCTTTTGACTTATTTTCCATAGCAAACAAATGTCGGAAAATTCGGAAAATATTTCCCTGCACAATATTTTCCTGTAAACAAACATGGCCTAATTTAAATGTCAAAATTGCATTTACTAAAATCATTTAAAATAAAAAAAATTACTGATTTGACAATTGGATGAAATGGATGAGCTCTCCTATTTAAAATACTTTGATTTACCTTGGTTAATCATTCTCTCTTCTACTTTTTTTTTAATTTTTTTTTCATTTATATGCTGTTTATGTATTTTTATATATGACTTTTGAAAATCTTCGTTTATGGTAAAAATATCCACTTGTATGTTTTTTTTCAACATTTTTCACTAAGATATGAAATAGAGTAATATTTTATTGCTTCTAATAATATCAATAAGGTATACTACATCAATGGCATCAAATGGTGTAAATAAGGTATAATTAGTATGCCAATGTATTTCAAGGCATACAAAAATGTATAACCAAAGTCTAACTAACACGCCATTGCATCTTAAGGTAATTAAGATTTACATTGCACGTTTGTGTATCAAAAAGGTACCTAAGATAAAAAATGTAAAATAGATATAACTAGCGTGTCACTGAATCTTAAGGTATAACTAATATGCATATAAATATGTACAATTAGGGTATAAAAAAGGTATAACTAATCTATCAGTGTATCAAATAATATAACTAAATTAAAACTAATTCTTTTGCATATTGATAAATATGTAAGTATAAGTAAGGGACAACTAATCTATCGGTTCATCAAATGATGTAATTAAGGTATAAGTGAGTTATAAAAGGTACAACTTATATGTCAACATTTAAGATGTGTGACTAAGGTATACGTAAAGTTTAAATGAAGTATATGTGAGGTATAACTAATTTATTATATGATATATTAAAGTATAATAATTATGTAGCTAATTTTCTACAACATCAAATATAAATAGGTGAATTAAAATTAAGGAGTTATTATTTCTTTCCTATTCTAGACCTAATATCCATGTATAAAAATGTATGTAACCTCATCTTACAAAATACACACGTAATATTCCAAATGTAGTCCTTTTAATTTATGACATGTTATCAGAGCTAGCTTTTTTGGCTTCCATAAAATTGTCTGAATTTTCTGGTTTTGAATTTATGTGCTTCTCTTCTTTTTGACGTATTTTTCTTCCTTTTGAACTATTTTTTATAAATAAAGTATAATAATTAAATTACTAATATGTTACAACATCAAATATAAATAAGGTATCCATAAGGTATAATAATGTATCATTATATCAATGGTAAAAGTAAGGTACGATTTAGGTACAAATAAAATTTAAGTAATATATAGTGCATTTGATGTATAAGTTAAGTACGAGTAGGATATGAGAAGAGTATAACTATTTTAGGGGTTGTTTCAAATTCTTTTCGGAGCTCTTGTTATGAAAAGTTCAATTTACAAATTTTTAATGGTTAACATATCTCGACATCGAGCAAAAAATTTTAATTATTAGTATTAATAAATTAACAATTTTTTAATTTCGATTTCCTAAAATTTTTTTGGGACAACAGTCTCAAAAAATTTAAAAATTGATACTCAACAATCCAAACTAACCATAAAAAGTTGGACTTCAACGGCTTCCGGTCAGGCTTGAGGCGTGTACTTCGGCCCATGTCTAAACTTTTGCTGGTAGAAAAGAAAGCCCGTTAACCCAAATAACCTAGTGAATCCAATTCCCAAAGTATCGTCCCCTTTCACAACGCAAACCGTCGTAATTTTCCCGGCTCCACTCTTTCCTTCACCGTCGCTACGCCTTCGCTATTCTTCACCGGCGCTTTTGGATCCATTTCGGTAAGCTCTTTCTTCCTCCCTCCGTTTTTGTAAATTTTATTGTTTACATCCCTTAAAATTTGGAGTTTGGGTTATACGGTATCTGTGATTTTGGGATGCATTTCCTTTTTTTGCTCATTGCTTGTGTTATTTCGTTACTATTTTGAATTTTTTGTGCAACAATTCGGTGATTTAGTTTGAGTTTCAGTGCTTTTAATTTACAGTCAATCGAATGATAGCTCTTGGCATGGATTCTTTTGCTTCAAAATAAGTGCAATAATCCCTGTTTGTTATCGCATGTCCTTTCTACTCCAGTCTTAAAGCCTTGTTTCGTCTGCTATGCTATATCTACATATATGAGAGTTTTCATTACCAAGAATTTATGGCTAGAGGTCTAATTCAGAATTTTGAAGCTGTTGCAAGTAGCTATAATAGGCAAGAAGAAATGGTGTTGAAACCTTTTTTTTTTAACTGGTACTGGTCATATGCTACATGAATTGTTTTTTTTTTAGTTTTCATCAACTTTCACTTGGTGAAATATTCAATTTTTCTTATTAAATTCCAAATTCATACCTATTTTAATCCTACTTCAACCTAGCAAACCAGCTATAACTTCTTTTTGGTATAAAAGAGCTTATGTATTCATAATATGTATAATTGATTTCCTAAGTTTTCCTTGAATGTGTAATACATTACGGGCTCGTTTGGTTGGCGGGATGAATATTTCGTGGAATAGGGGAAAAAAGAATGAAAAAATTTTAGAAATGGTAAAGTATTTGCATTAAATCCGGAAACGGATGGAATAACTATTCCAAACTATCAAACATGTCATGGAATAGCTATTCCATTAGAAATAGTTTTTCCATCCATTTGCGGATCCAATGCAAATACTCTACCTTTTGTCATTCGTTTTTCTTCTATTCCACGGAATAGTCATTCCGCCAACCAAACGAGCCCTAAATGATTTTCTAGTGTCGTTGCACTTTTTGTTGCTTGCACTGATTTTGATTTATGTTCTGGATTTGAGTTATTCGTAATGTTGTTCTACATTGGTTATGATCTCATTGTCCTGGATTTGTGTTGTTCTCATGTTTTTGGGGAAGAAACAGATTTCTGTAAGGTAATACAAACGTTCATAATCTCATTACTTTCCTTATCAAACATTTTGTATTGGACACTGCTCGAGTAAATAACATCTACATGATCATGGATAATATATATTTGCTTCATTTGAGCTGTAAATTTACAATGAAATAGACAACAACAATTCCTAAACTCTCATTTTAGAAATGAAAGTGTTTCTTTTTTTCTCTTCTAAAATGAAATTTTTGATGTTTAAATGTTATGTCTTGTGAAATTTATTTTTTGTTAAACAAGGGGCATTTTTTGACAATCTTTTAATGTTGAGTTATGATATTTGTCGATTTGTTATTCGAAATTTTTGTACTTTGTTTTAATGAAAATGTGTGAAATTGTTTTGACTGGGAATGAATTATTGTGTTTCTATTAGTTTTTTTTATTGTCTGGAAACGAACTGGATCATAAATTTTGATCCATCATATAGATATGGAAAACAAGTTTGATTTCCCTGTAAATTAAGGAAAAATGCGTTCCTTCTATCGAACATATCCAAACATATTTAAACTTTATTTTGCAGGTTATCCCAAAAATAAAACCAAAATCAAAACTTGGCTTGGAATTTCAGTGAATCTGAATTTTGAATTAAAGGGGCTTTGCTCAGTCTTGCAAAGCAATTTATGACAAGCTCTCGTGTTCCTAGATTTCTCAAAACTTTACCGTCTTATTTCGAACACTCTTTTTCTCTCTCACTTCCAATCCACTGTGATTCGTTTCACCTTTATTCCCATCGAACAATTGGCTCGTATTTTCCTCTGCGGTTCTAATAATTTTACGAATTTATTTGAACTCAGTAGCTGCATATGCTGGGTTTGATGCACTCTTTTTGTATATAATTGAAACAGTTTCGATACCTATTCTTGATTAATTTTCTAAAATTCAGATTGTGTCAGATTAATCTTATAATAAAAGTCTGGGTCTTTTTTCCTGTAAAACAGAATGTTAAATTATTGTTCCTAGTTGGGAAATTTATTCGTTTCTGTTATAAGATCTGAATAGCTGTTAATACATGTATATTTCTTCAAGCAATACATAGCACTTTTTTCAATTCTCTAATGTTTGACAGTTTCCTTTGCTATTAGACTGTTCTTTGATACTTCCTTTGAGTAAAAGAAGAAATTGACACATCAAATTATATTCCTGCAACTTACTTGAATTCTGTCTTCAGTAACCATGAAGGTCAGGTCGTCTGTGAAGAAGATGTGTGAATTTTGTCAGATTGTTAAGCGACGAGGACGCGTTTATGTGATTTGTTCTTCAAATCCAAAGCACAAGCAACGCCAAGGTGTGGCAACATTTGCAATGGAAGGAGTCACGTATGTTTTCTGATTCCCTCTCACTCATTTGCTTCGTTTAGTATACTTTTTTGCA
This sequence comes from Euphorbia corollata, assembly GCA_948277035.1. Lineage (NCBI taxonomy): Eukaryota > Viridiplantae > Streptophyta > Magnoliopsida > Malpighiales > Euphorbiaceae > Euphorbia > Euphorbia corollata. Next base: position 13,276 of record CAOJBI013019358.1, read on the forward strand.
TGAATTGTATCATTAAATCAAACTAGATTTAGTTTCTTATTGTTTGAGTTAATTTTGAATTGATTCTTTGCTAGAGTTCATCTCCTTATGATTCAGAAAAAATAAGAACGAAACAACCGTATTGAACACTAGTACATGATTACTACTGTTAGAAGTTATGAGATCGAACCTAGAGTGAGCATTATTTGTGGATATGTATACACTGTAGAAATCTGTTAAACACTTTAAAAGCATCATTTGTTGATTTATAATAGTACTGTTGTGTCTTGCTCACTGTTTTGAAAATCCCTGCCTAGGCCCCACCTATGCGCTATTTTTAGGGTCGCTGCTTGACGCCGACTAGTGCCTAGACCTGTCAACTAGCGCCTAATCCTCGCCTAGGTTTCTAGAGGCTCTGGCCGCCCAACCAGTGCCTAACGCTTTTTATAACACTGGTCTTGCTTTTACAATCATAACTAGCTCTGATGTAGCAAATAAATTGTCTGCCGCCTTCAATAGCAGAAAGAAAAATATTTCTTAAAATGTCGATTTTCCAAATAGCCGCAGTTGTTAAACTTTAAGGCCTTGTTTATGAATTTACTCTGATGTTCAATGTTTAGTTAATACTTCATTCAGTATACAAACGTAGATTATTGATGTTATTTCTGTGCGCTGCTAAGAATTTCACGTGCTGAGTTCTGTGGTATCTGTATATATGTGGATGAAATTAGGAAATAATTGTTGTGAATTTCTTATCATTTTTTAAAGGGAGGGGATGGGGAGAGAATTTATATTTATATGTGCTTGGAAAACTATAATTTTTCAAATAGGCCACAGAATCAGCTATATAATGCTTTGTTTTGAAGAGAATGTTTTTATATTTGCAAAAGGATAAATATGCACCTATTTTTACATTAATTTTTATTTTGTATGAAATTTAATGGTGGTTAGACTAAGGGCTCGTTTGGTTGGCGGAATGACTATTCCGTGGAATAAAAGCAAAACGAATGTAAAGATGTCAAAAATGATACACAATTTGTCTATAATCCGTCATCGAACGAAATAACTATTCCTAACTATGATACGTCTCATGAAATAGCTATTCGTATGATGGATTCGAGACACATAGTGCGTCATTTTTGACATCATTACATTCGTTTTTCTTCTGTTCCACGGAATAGCTATTCCGTCAACCAAATGAACCCTAAGAACTAGAAGCCTACAAAAATGTTTTTTTCCCTCAAGAATGAGAATTTCCAAACTCAAATAAATGTAATTAAGGGTTTATGGTGCCAAGAAACCAATTTGTTATGGATTAAAAAACCAAGTATCAACAATTTGGCTTTGATGTTTCTCTTTCTTGAATGTATTTGATTATCAAAAGCTTTATATACATGATCTGGTAAATGTTATGGGCTTTATTAAAA
>CAOJBI013020229.1:0-13531 GCA_948277035.1 Euphorbia corollata
CCAGGCATTACGGCATGCCGGCGGCAGCGCTGGCATACGCTGCGTGCGCGCAAGCCATCGTCGACCTGCAAGGCCTCTGCAATACGCTGGGCGGTTGCGACTTCAGCCGTCAGGACAGCCTGTACTACGCCAGCCGGTCGCGGGATCTCGACGACCTACGCAGCGAACTGCAGGTGCGAAAAACCCACACTCTTCCGGTCGAATGGATCGAGCGCACGCCGTTGTGGCACAACTACGGCGTACGCTCGGAGGGCGCGATCCTCAGCCGCCTGGCCGCCAGCGTCGATCCGTATCGGCTGTGCTACCGCCTGTTTGCAGAAGGCGAGCATTACGGCGCGCGCATCTACGACCGCACCGCGATCGCCACCCTCACACCCCACGACCGGCATGTCGCGTTGCGCACCCGCGACGGGGTCACGCTGCGCGCCCGGCACGTCATCATGGCCGCAGGCTACGCAAACCAGCAGTGGCTGTCGCAGCGCGTGGCACGTAACCGCAGCAGCTACGCATTCGTGACCGATCCGCTGCACGACGGCGAGATGGGCGCGCTCAAGCACACCATGATGTGGGAAACCGCGCGTCCCTATCTCTACCTGCGCAGCACGCCGGATGGACGCGTGGTGGCCGGCGGCGAAGACGACAACATCGATCTGCCCGCACGTCGCGACGCACGTGTCATGCGCAAGCTGAAGACGCTGCTGAAGAAGATCCACCGGACGATGCCGGACATCAGCCTGCGCCCGGTGTTCGCCTGGGGCGGCACCTTCGCCGAAACCGCCGATGGACTGCCATTCTTCGGCCCGCATCCGCAACATGGGCCGCGGGTGTCGTTCGCGATGGCGTACGGCGGCAACGGCATCACCTACAGCGCGATCGGCGCAGGCTTATTGCGCGCGCAACTGGAAGGCAGGCCTCACCCGTTATCGGACCTGTTCGGTTTCTCGCGGTTGCGCTGAGACCCCCACGGCCACCAGCCGTGGCCGTGCAGCGCATATGCGTCGGCGGCCCGTTCCAGCGGATTGCGTACGTGGATGCCGCCGCACAGCAGATACACCGGCAAAAACAACGGTCCGAGCAGCATGTACTGGTAGACATGCGCACGTTCGTGGTCGCCCAGGCGCACCGGCGGGTGCTGACAATGCCCTGCCGCATGCGCATACGTGCTGCACTGCAGATCCAGTGAGGCGCCCTTGAGCAGGATCACATTGCCCAGCGTCATTGCCCCGCCCGGTCCCCATGGCCAGGCATGGAACACCACGGCCAGTTCCTGCCCGGACCAGCGCGGACGCGCGCCGAAACAGCTGCCGGCGGCACCGATGGCAAGGCCGAGCAAGGTATTGGGCAGCGTCCACAACGCGCCCAGCACCTGCACGGACGACCACCGGCGCCGGGCGGGCGTCAGTCGGCCTGGTTGGGGATCAGCAGCCACAGGATCAGATAGACCAAGATGCCGGGGAACGCCGCCGAGGCGATCGACACGATCACGAACAGCACCCGCAACAGCGTGGAGCTCCAGCCGAAGCGGCGGGCGATGCCGCCGACCACGCCGGCGATCATGCGGTCGTTGAGGGAACGGGACAATGTGGTGGTCGTGACCATGGAAGGCTCCTTCGAACGTGTCGCACAGTCTAAAAAGCGCAGCGGCTGCGCCTTGTGACGGCTGCGGCTGCTCGCTGCAGGCACAGCGCAACCCGAAGCCGCATCACGCGTTGCCGCCACGCTCCTGCAACCAGCGGTGGATCGCCACCGGCACCTCGCGCTGCGCACGTCCGGAGACGTAGATGCCGATATGCCCGCCGCGGAAACTCAGCTCGGTGTAATCGTCGCTGCCGACCAGGCCGCGCAATGCACGCGAGGCGTCGGGCGGCACCAGATGATCGTGTTCGGCGTAGATGTTGAGCACCGGCATGTCCACCGCCTGCAGGTCGACCGCCTCCCCGCCGATGCGCACCTGCCCGGTCACCAGCCCATTGCGCTGATAGAACTGGGTGACGAACTCGCGGAACGCCTCGCCGGCCAGATCGGGCGAATCGAAGATCCACTTTTCCATGCGCAGGAAATCTTCCAGCGCCTGCTTGTCGTCGAGGATGTCGAGCAAGCCGACGTATTTCTGCAGATTCAGCCGGAACGGCTTGAGCATCAGGTAACTGGCGTTCATCAGATCCGCCGGCACGTTGCCCATGGTGTCCACGAACAGATCCACATCGACCATGCGCGCCCAGTTGGAGAGCATGTTGTCGGGGGTGTGGAAATCCACCGGCGTGACCATGGTGATCAGGTTGCGCACCTTCGGCCGCTGCAGCGCCGCATAGCACAGCGCAAACGTGCCGCCCTGGCAGATGCCGAGCACATCGACTGCCTCCAGCCCCGACTGCGCGCGCAGGTGATCCACCGCGCCATCGATATAGCGCAGCAGATAGTCCTCCAGCGTCAGGTAACGCTCGGAGCGGTCCGGGTAGCCCCAATCCAGCACGTAGACGTCCTGGCCGTGGCCCAGCAGGCCCTTGACCAGCGAGCGGTCGGCCTGCAGATCGACCATGTAGGGGCGGTTGACCAGCGCGTAGACGATCAGCAGCGGCGTCCTGGCCACCGGCGCCTGCTCGCCGACAAAGCGGTACAGCACCACCTTGCCATCGCGCCAGATTTCCTCGCGCTCGGTCACGCCGTAATCCACGTCTTCCACACCGGGCAGCAGCTTGAGCCCCTCGCGCAGCTTGCGCTGCATCGACAGGGTTTCCTGCATCAGGTCTTCGGCGCTGAATCCCAACGGGCCTTTCATGTCTACGCTCCACGTGGCTTGCGTGCGGCCGGCTTACCGGAAGCTGTGCCGGCCGATGGCCTGGCGGCGCTTTTGGCCGCCTTCGTATTCTTGGCTGGGGCGGTTTTCGCTGGCGGTTTCTTGGCCGGGCTGGTCGCCGCTGCCGGCTTGGGCGCAGTGTCCGCCCTGGATGCCGGCGCGCGCCTGGCCGTGGCCGGCGCAACCGGGTCAGCCGCCGCTGCAGCCGGCTTGCCGGCCGGGCTGGCCGCGGTGCGCAGCATGCGCCGCACCGCACGTTCCAGCTCGGCGATGCGGCGATGCGCGGCGTCCATCTCAGAACGCGTCGGCATCCCGAAACGCTCGCTCAACTGCTCCACTTCTTCCTGCAACGCGGCGCGCAGGCGCATATGCGCATTGGCAAAGCCGCCATACACCTCGCGAAACTGGTCGGACAAGGCGACGTCGGCATACGACTCTTCGGCGGCCTCGATCCACAGATCGAACAAGGCACGCGCACTGGTCAGCTGACTGCCGCTGCTTTCGTGCTCCCCCAGCTTGGAGGCGAACCGGCCGAACGCCTGCTCGATGGCCGACTTGAGTTGTTCGCCATAGGCCTGCGATTGCGCCTGGTACTCCTGCTGCGCACGGGCCAGCGTCTGCAGGCGTGCCTGGTGATTGCGGCTCACGCCGAATGCCGGCATGTCCAGCCAGGGCGCGTTTTCCTCCCGCCACTTCGCCAGCGCCTGCGCGGCGTCCTGCAGCCACGGGTCGAAGCCGCCCGGGCTGCCGCCACGCAGCGAGCCCAGCGTCCACTGCATCAGCTGCTCGCCCTGCCCCTGCACGGCGCGCCGCCAGGCTTCGGAGACCTCATTGGCCGAGGTGTCGCGCCCGGCAAACTGCGCGGCCACCTGCTGCATGGTGCCGAACCAGTCGCCGGCCTGATGACGGAAGCGGTCGATGGCCTCCTGCGCCTGCGGTGCGGCCTGGGTGGGCAGCAGTTGCGACCACCAGTCCATCGCCTTGCGCCAATCCTGCGGTGCGTCACTGCCCGGCCCCGCCCCAGGAACGGCACCGGGCTGTGCAGCGGCGCCGGACTGGCCGTGGCGCATGGCATCTCCCCAGGCGCTCCAGTACTGGCGCGCCTTGTCTTCGAAGTTGCCGTTGTCCGAACCGCTGGTTGCCATGATCCCTTCCCGTGACTGTCCACCAGCCATCCTACCGCGTGTGCCCGGCCGTACCGGTCAGGGTTTGGGGATGCGCAGCGTCTTGCTGATCATCAACGAGCCGGACACCGCAAACAGCAGCACCAGCGGGTGGAATTGCCACGGCCCGAGCTGCCACTGGCCCCACCACAAGGTCTGGCCGATATGGCCGCTGCTGGCAGCCACCGCCAGCAGGATCACCAGCAGCAGGCTGGTGGGGATCGGGGTGCCTTCGAAGTACGGCACCTTGTCGGCCTCGCCGGCGATCTCTTCGGCAGTCACGTTGTAGCGCGCCAGCCGGCTCACGCCGCAGCAGACGAAATAGCTCAGCACCAGCCAATCCCAGCCGCCGCGCATGCCGCAGGCATAGCCCAGCGCCGCCGGCGCCACCCCGAACGAGATCACGTCGGCCAGCGAATCCAGCTCGCGGCCCAGGGTCGAGGACGCCTTGCGCCAGCGCGCCACATGCCCGTCCAGCGCATCGAACACGAACGCCAGCGGGATCAGCGCCATGCCCAGCAGCAGGTCGCCGCGATGTCCTTCCTGCAGGAAGCGCATCGACGCGAACACCGCGCCGGTGCCGCAGAAGGCGTTGGCCAGGGTGAACCAGTCCGCGAGTTGGAAATCGCGCAGCATCGAGAAATGGCGTTTCATGCGCAGCCTGAGGTGATCGAGGCGCAAAGGGTAACGCGCGCACGCCATGCAGGCGACCGTTTCGCGCTATCGGCTAGGCTGGCGATCAGCGTGGCCGCTCCGGCCGGGCACGATCGACACCGAGGACAGCATGAAGCGCAGCATCCTGATCACCGGCGCAGGCAGCGGCATCGGCGCCGGCATCGCCACCGAGCTGGCCTCCGGCGGCCACCATCTGATCGTCAGCGATATGGACCTGGCGGCAGCCGAACGCACCGCGCAGCGCCTGCGCGACACCGGCGGCTCGGCCGAAGCACTGGCGCTGGACGTGACCGATGACCACGGCATCGCGCAGGCCTTGGCGCGCGTGACGCGCGCGCCGCAGGTGCTGGTCAACAATGCCGGCCTGCAGCAGGTTGCCACGCTGGAAGACTTTCCGATGCAGCGCTGGGCCTTGCTGGTGGATGTGATGCTGACCGGCGCCGCACGGCTCAGCCGCGCGCTCCTGCCCGGCATGCGCGCGGCCGGCTACGGGCGCATCGTCAACATCGGCAGCATCCACTCGCTGGTCGCCAGCCCGTACAAGAGCGCGTATGTCGCCGCCAAGCACGGCCTGGTCGGCCTGGCCAAGGTCATCGCCCTGGAAACCGCCGACTGCGACATCACCGTCAACACGCTGTGCCCTAGCTATGTGCGCACCCCGCTGGTGGAGCGCCAGATCGCCGACCAGGCGCGCACGCGCGGCATCGCCGAAGACGCAGTGATTCGCGATGTGATGCTCAAGCCGATGCCCAAGGGCGCCTTCATCGACTACGACGAACTCGCCGGCACGGTCGCGTTCCTGATGTCGCATGCCGCACGCAACATCACCGGGCAGGCGATCGCCATCGATGGCGGCTGGACCGCGCAGTAAGCGCGGCTGGCGAAATTTTCACCAGCTTCCGTGGCCGCCTTGCGCCGCAAGGCGCGCGCGCAGTTGTCCACAGACTTGCGCAGACTTCATCCACAACCGGTGTGGAGAAGTGCGTGGAGGCGAATGCGGGCGGCAGGTCGCCACAGCAAGCAGCGCCGGCTTGCGGTTGCGCTCGCCAGGTCAATCGCGTGCGCATTGGCGCCAGCAGATCGAAGTCCATTAAGGACGGCGGACGCTTAACTTCGGCACTGCGTTGACCGCGCCAGCCAGCAGTAACAGCCGCGCTCGCCTGGGCGGCTGCGCACTTCCTCAATCCCGCTCAGATGCGCGAATACGTCCACGACTGCATGCGCCCGTCGCGATACGGCATCACGCCGTGAAACGGACGCGGGTCGCCATCGAAGACCAGTGGCAGGAAATTGCGGTCGCCTTCCCACATCGGTACCTGGTCCATGCGGTCGATCGCCACCCATTCCAGCGTGCCTTCCGGGTTGGAAGCCTGCGGCTCGCCTTGGAAGCTGCGGATCAGGAACACGAAGCCCAGCCAGTCCTCGCCCTGCTTGCCGAAGCCCGGCCAGCTGATGGTGCCGCGCAGCTGCATGTCGCCGCACTCCACGCCGGCCTCTTCGCGGATCTCGCGGCGCATGCCGGCCAGTACGTCCTCGTCCGGCTCCACTTTGCCACCGAGCCCGTTGTATTTGCCCAGATGCTGATCGCCGGGGCGGGCATTGCGATGGATCATCAACACCTGTGTGCCGTCGGGCGACAACAGGTAGCCGAGCGTGGCGACGATGGGGGTATAGGGCATGGCGGGCGAGCTGGAATCGAGCGCATCAGTATGACCGATGCTGTGCAAGCGGCGTGGCGCAGCCTCAGCCGACCGCAGCCTGCGAGCCCGGGCGCGGTGGCGCAACGTAGTCGGTATCCAGACGCAAGGTAGCCACGCCATGGCCGCGCTCGGCCAGATAGTCCAGCCACTTGCCCAGGAACGTATTCATCCGCATGCGGTGGCTGATCAGCTCGGCCGGCGGCGGGAACATGCCCATCACGTCCTGCCAGCGACGGCCGACGTAGCAATGGGTGGTCTCGGCCTGGCGCGCATCGCGGTACAGGCGCACGTAGGCCGACGGGTCAGGCTCGCCGGTGACGGGATCGCACAGGTCGTAGGTCAGCCGCAGCTCGACCGTGTAGCGGTGGCACTCGATCACGTCCAGACGCAGGTCCAGGCCATCGCCGATCGACGAGACATAGGAGCCGGGAGCGAGGTCGGCCGGTGCGAACAGCCGGGTCAGATGCTGGAAGTTTTCTGCGTACAAGCCCATCAGCCAGCCGAACCGGCTCAACTTGGGGATGCGTTCGAGTTTACTCAGTGCTTGCGCCATGAACCGATCCTACACGCTGCGCTGCCGCACGGGCAGCATTGACGACCGGCCATCGGCAGGCCTACCTTGGTGGAGCACCGCCCCGCCCGCTTGATTTGCTTGACGCTCGCCGACCGACCGTGACACGTCACGGCAGCTGCGGATCGTGAATACGCTACGCGCGTCCCCAATCCCCAATCCCGCCAACCAGTCCCCCGCCTCAAAACATCTCGCGCTGCAGCCCCAGCGTGGACAACACCTTGCTGGAAATTTCCTCGATCGAGGTATTGGTGGTGCTCAAGGTCGGAATGCGCTCCATCTGGAACATGCGCTCGGCGGTGGCCACCTCACGCCGGCAGGTCTCTGCCGCGCTGTAGCGTGAATTGGCGCGCCGCTCCTGGCGGATCTGCTGCAACCGCTCCGGGTCGATGGTCAGGCCGAACAACTTGCTGCGGTAATTGCGCAGGCGCGGCGGCAGGCGCTCGTTTTCCAGATCTTCCTCGGTCAACGGGTAGTTGGCGGCACGGATGCCGTAATGCAATGCCAGGTAGATGCAGGTCGGCGTCTTGCCGGCGCGCGACACCGCCACCAGGATCACGTCGGCCTCGTCGTAATTGAGTGCGATACCGTCATCGTGGCTCAGCGCGAAGTTCATCGCGTTGATGCGGCGGTGATAGGTCTCGAAGTCCACCATGCCGTGCGCACGGCCCACGCGCGAATGCCGCGGCGCATTGAGTTCGCGTTCCAGCGGCTCGATGAAGGGCGCGAACACGTCCAGCATCAAGGCGCCGCTTTCGGCCAGGATCATGCTCAGCTGGGGATCGACGCAGGAATTGACCACCACCGGGCGCACCTGGTACCGCTCACCTGCCGCGCGCACCCGCAGCGCCGCATCGCGCGCTTTTTCTGCATCATCAATGAACGACATGCGGTCGGTGACGAAGTTGAATCCACTGAACTGCGTGAGCAGGCTATGCCCAATCGTTTCAGCGGTGATACCGGTTCCATCGGAGACGTAGAACACCGGTCGAATTGTTGACATCAAGACCACCTCTTTGAACTGGTGTCCAAAACTTACGGGTTCATGCTTGTGCAGATTCCGCTGTGCACTGCATCATAGCGGCTTCTTCCTACGGACGCGGCCATCCAGCCCGCTCGGGCGATGGCCATACGGAGCATCGCGCGTGAACGAGAATATCCTGTGGTTGCATGAGCTACGCCTGGCCGATCTGGCCCGCGTAGGTGGTAAGAATTCCTCGCTCGGCGAGATGATCGGCAACCTGGCCGGGCTTGGCGTTTCGGTTCCCGGTGGATATGCGACCACTGCCGAGGCTTTCAAGGACTTCATCGCGCATAACGATCTGTCCAAGCGCATCTTCGACAAGCTGGCGACGCTGGATGTCGAGGACGTTGGCGCCCTCACCGTTGCCGGCAAGGAAATCCGCGGCTGGGTGATCGATGCTCCGCTGCAGCCGGAACTGGACCGCGATATCCGCACCGCGTACGCACAGCTGTGTGCGGAAAACGGCGGTGGCGAAGTGGCCGTGGCGGTGCGTTCGTCGGCCACTGCCGAAGATCTGCCCGATGCCTCGTTCGCCGGCCAGCAAGAGACCTTCCTCAACGTGACCGGTGCCGACGATGTCGTGCACAAGGTCAAGGAAGTGTTCGCCAGCCTCTACAACGACCGCGCAATCGCTTACCGCGTGCATCATGGCTTCAAGCACGAAGACGTGTTCCTGTCGGCCGGCGTGCAGTTGATGGTGCGCTCGGGCGTCGGCGCGGCCGGCGTGCTGTTCACGCTGGACACCGAATCGGGCTTCCGCGACGTGGTGTTCGTCACCTCCAGCTTCGGTCTGGGCGAGATGGTGGTGCAAGGCGCGGTCAACCCGGACGAGTTCTACGTCTACAAGCCCACGCTGACCGCAGGCAAGCCGGCGATCCTGCGCCGCTCGCTCGGCAGCAAGGCGATCCGCATGGTCTACTCGGATGTGCCAGGCGAACGCGTGCGCACCGAAGACACGCCGGTGGAACTGCGCAGCACCTTCTCGATCAGCGATGAAGATGTGCAGGAGCTTTCCAAGCAGGCGCTGGTGATCGAAAAGCACTACGGCCGCCCGATGGACATCGAGTGGGCCAAGGACGGTGTCAGCGGCAAGCTGTTCATCGTGCAGGCGCGTCCGGAAACCGTGAAGTCGCGCAGCCACGCCACCCAGATCGAGCGTTTCTCGCTGGAAGCCAAGGACGCCAAGATCCTGGTCGAAGGCCGTGCGGTGGGCGCCAAGATCGGCAGCGGCGTGGCACGCGTGGTGCGCTCGCTGGACGACATGAATCGCGTGCAGGCCGGCGACGTATTGATCGCCGACATGACCGATCCTGATTGGGAGCCGGTGATGAAGCGTGCATCGGCCATCGTCACCAATCGCGGCGGCCGCACCTGCCACGCGGCGATCATCGCGCGCGAACTCGGCGTGCCGGCCGTGGTCGGCTCGGGCAACGCCACCGATGTGATCAGCGACGGTCAGGAAGTGACGGTGAGCTGCGCCGAAGGCGACACCGGTTTCATCTACGACGGCCTGCTGCCGTTCGAGCGCACCACCACCGACCTGGGCAACATGCCGCCTGCCCCGCTCAAGATCATGATGAACGTGGCCAACCCGGAGCGTGCGTTCGACTTCGGCCAGCTGCCCAATGCCGGCATCGGCCTGGCGCGTCTGGAAATGATCATTGCCGCGCACATCGGCATCCATCCCAACGCGCTGCTGGAATACGATAAGCAGGACGCTGACGTCCGCAAGAAGATCGACGCCAAGACAGCCGGCTATGGCGACCCGGTGAGCTTCTACGTCAATCGCCTGGCCGAGGGCATCGCAACGCTGACCGCCTCGGTGGCACCGAACACGGTGATCGTGCGTCTGTCGGACTTCAAGTCCAACGAATACGCCAACCTGATCGGCGGCTCGCGTTACGAACCGCATGAAGAGAACCCGATGATCGGCTTCCGTGGCGCCAGCCGCTACGTCGATCCGTCTTTCACCAAGGCCTTCGCGCTGGAGTGCAAGGCGGTGCTGAAGGTGCGCAACGAGATGGGCCTGGACAACCTCTGGGTGATGATCCCGTTCGTGCGCACGCTGGAAGAGGGCCGCAAGGTGATCGAGGTGCTGGAGCAGAACGGGCTCAAGCAGGGCGAGAACGGCCTGAAGATCATCATGATGTGCGAGCTGCCGTCCAATGCGCTGCTGGCCGACGAGTTCCTGGAGATCTTCGACGGTTTCTCGATCGGCTCCAACGACCTGACCCAGCTGACCCTGGGCCTGGACCGTGACTCGTCGATCGTGGCGCATCTGTTCGACGAGCGGAACCCGGCGGTCAAGAAGCTGCTGTCGATGGCGATCAAGTCGGCGCGCGCCAAGGGCAAGTACGTGGGCATCTGCGGACAGGGGCCGTCCGATCACCCGGAACTGGCGGAGTGGCTGATGCAGGAAGGGATCGAGTCGGTATCGCTGAATCCTGACACCGTGGTCGACACCTGGCTGCGTCTGGCCAAGTTGAAGAGCGAGAGCTGATGGGTATGTTGGGTGCGGTGTTGGCGGCGGCTGCGGGAGCAGTCGCCGCAAGGCCGGTGGCGGCCAGGACGGCGGAGCCGGCGTTCAACTGGGCCAATATCCCGTGGGCGCAATACGCGCTCAACTGGGGGCTGGCCCTGCTGATCGTGGTGGTCGGCATGTGGCTGGCCAAGCAGCTCAGCCAGTGGCTGCACCGTGCGCTGACCCGCGCGCGCGTCGAGATCACGCTGACCAACTTCCTGCGCAACGTGCTGTACGCGTTGCTGCTGGTGCTGGTCTTCGTCAGTGCGCTGAGCAAGATCGGCGTGCCGCCGACCTCGCTGATCGCGGTGCTGGGTGCGGCCGGCCTGGCGGTCGGTCTGGCGTTGAAGGACTCGCTGTCCAATATCGCTGCAGGCGTGATGCTGATCGTGCTGCGGCCGATGCGCGATGGCGACCATGTGGTGATTGCCGGCCAGGAGGGCATCGTCGACGAGATCCGGATCTTCCAGACCCGGATCCGCTCGTTCGACGAGCGCATGATCACCCTGCCCAACAGCACCATCACCACCTCGCCGATCGTCAACTACAGCACCCTGCCCAACCGGCGCCTGGAAGTGACCGTGGGCGTGGGCTACGGCGACGATCTGAAGAAAGCCCAGCAGCTGTTGCTGCAGATCGCCAAGGACAATCCGAACCTCCTGGAGTCGCCGGCACCGTTCGTGCAGGTCACCAATCTGGGCGAAAGCACGGTGGATCTGATGTTGTTCGCGTATGCGACCAACGGCAATTTCGGCGCGGCCAAGAGCACCACGCTGGAACAGATCCGCAACCAGTTGCTGGAAAACGGGCTCAACATCCCGTATCCGCAGCGCGACCTGCACGTGTATCACCACGATGCCGACGGCAAGCCGATCGCCGACCTGCTGCTAAAAGGCATCGCCGACGACGGCGACCTGAGCAAGGGTCCGCCGCTGGCGCGCTGATGCATTGAATCGCTTGATGGAAAGCAAAAGGCCGCATCGAACGATGCGGCCTTTTTATTGGATGCGTTGCAACTATGTGGCTTTTTGCCTGCCTGACCGGCAGCAAACGTTACCGGACATACACCTGCGCGTGATCCGCAACTGGGCGCCGTCAATCAACACGCCAACAGCGCGCAACGCCGCCGTCGCCAGCGCTCAGGCCGGCACGTCGGCCTGGGAATCGCCGCCCAGCGCGCCCATGAACTGGCGGTAGTGGCGTAGCTCGTCGATCGAATCACGCACATCGCTCAACGCGGTGTGGGCCGAGCTCTTGGCAAAGCCATTGGCCACCGTCGGCGCCCAACGCCGTGCCAGCTCCTTGATGGTGGACACGTCCAGGTTGCGGTAGTGGAAGTAGCGCTCCAGGCGCGACATCTGGCGGTGCAGGAAGCGCCGGTCCTGGCAGATCGAATTGCCGCACATCGGCGAGGCGCCGGCGCGGATCCATTCACTCAGGAAGGCCACCGTCTGCGCCTCGGCCTGGGCATGGGTGACCTGGCTGTCGAGCACGCGCTGCCACAGCCCCGAACGGCGGTGCTGATTGCGGTTCCACTCGTCCATGGCTTCCAGCGTCGCCAGCGGGTGGGCGATGGCCAGCTCCGGTCCTTCGGCAAGCACGTTCAACTGCGCATCGGTCACGATGGTGGCGATCTCGATGATGGAATCGCGATCGGTATCCAGGCCGGTCATTTCCAGATCGATCCAGATCAGTCGGTCGTTGCCTGCAAGGGTGTCTGCCATATCGCCGTCCTGTGGAGGGCCGTCGCCGGCCGGATGCTGAAGGGCGCGCATCATACCGCGGCCGCGCCGCTCAGGGCGCGAGGGGCGGCTTGCCGCGCTTGGCCCTGAAGTAATTGGTCAGGCGCAGACCGGCCTCGGCGGCCAGCACGCCACCGCTGACCTGCACGCGGTGGTTATGGCGCGGGTCGGCGGGCAGATCGAACACGCTGCCGCAGGCACCGGTCTTGGGGTCGCTGGCGGCAAACACCACCCGCGCGATGCGTGCGTGGATCATCGCCATCGCGCACATCGCGCACGGCTCCAGCGTGACGTACAGCGTGCAGCCGATCAGCCGGTGGTTGGCCAGACGGCGGCCGCCTTCGCGCAGGGCCATGATCTCGGCATGCGCGCTGGGATCGTGGCTGGCGATATTGAAGTTCCAGCCCTCGCCCAGCACGGTGCCCCTGGCATCGATCAGGAGCGCGCCGACCGGGATCTCGTCAAAGTCGCGTTCGGCACGCTCGGCCAGTTGCAGGGCGCGTTGCATCCACTGTTGGTCGATCAGCGTCTGCGCCGCGTCTACCGACGTTTCCACCGGCATGCTCACGCGGCGCTGCCGCCCTGGCGATCCAGGAAGGCGGCGAACGCGGCCACGGTGGCTTCGCTGACATGGTGCTCGATGCCTTCGGCGTCACGGCGCGCGGTGGCCTCGTCGATGCCCAGGGCGAGCAGGAAACGTTCGACGATCTGATGGCGCTGCCGGCTGGACGCCGCCAGCGCCTCGCCGGCCGGGGTCAGGAACACCCCGCGGTACGGGCGCTGCACCACCCAGCCGTCGCGCACCAGGCGCTTGAGCATCTTGGCCACGGTCGGCTGCGCCACGCCTAAGCGCGCGGCGATATCGACCTGACGCGCTTCGCCGCCGTCGACCAGCAGATCGGAGATCAGCTCCACATAGTCCTCGACCAGCTCGGCGCGGCGCGCTTCGCGCACCTGACGGAAGCTCTCCATATGCACCTGCGCGTCGATCAGCGCCGGCGCGGCTGCTTCCAGCTTTTCGCTCTTGCCCACCCTCATCCCCGTCATCACGTCCGGCGCCAGTGCCGGGATGTGTAGTTTGAAGCACGCAGCCGATCATTACGATTTAAATTGCCAATGCTCAATAGCATAGCCCTTGCTATATCATCGGTGTGAATCCCCGCCAGCCTGCGCCGCATGTCCGTCGATCTCCGTCCTCACCCGACCTCGCCCCTCCCCTTGCCGGCCGCGGCCAATGGCGGGTTGGGCGATCACCACGCCAGCGTCGCCGTACCCAAGGGCGGGCACTGGTGGTTCCGGCTGCTGGCGTTCCTGGGCCCGGGCTATATGGTGTCGGTC
>CAOJBI013026935.1:0-12012 GCA_948277035.1 Euphorbia corollata
CAGGAAAACATGTATCGTTTGTAACAAATATCAATTGATTTGCTGACCAGACATGTAAACACATGAATGACCTTTCGGTCCATATAACATAACAAGACCTTTCGGTTCCTTTAAGAATTGGTTGACCTTTCGGTCCATATAACAGAACATGACCTTTTGGTTCACGTAACAGAACATGATCTTTCGGTTCATGTAGCAGAACATGTTTTGCAATGTTTGAACATGTATGTCACAACATCTTTCCATTTTTCATCTATTCTTGTACAATATCATATACTATTAATGCATATTTGAATCACAATTATAATGTAACATGTGTATCAATTTCCAATTTACAATACATCTGATAATCACATATACAAATAATTCAAATTCACGAAATAACATATATTCATTTTATTCATAACAAGTCACCAAATATTCATAAATCATACATCAACACCTTTCATCAAATAGTCACATATTCACACAAGTCACGTTCAAATTCATATCAAATTTATACTCGCATAATAAAGCTAGCTTTCTTGATATCGACTTGTATCCTCCTTTGGAATATCTTCACGATTATGAGCTCCCATGAACATATATAATTTCACATCAAGTACATATACAATTTATTTTATCTTCTATTCAAAACTTATCCTCAATCATAATTTTATTTTCTTTAACCATACAACTTCGAAAATTCGTATCTCAAAAAATGTTAATCTAATTGCCCTAAATTTTCTTGTACTATCCACTTGACATACCCACACAAAACATACTAAAATTTCATCTATTGAACATTTGTACAATTCATAATGAATTTTTCATTTACTCGAAAACTATACTTAATCTATACTAGTACAGAAATGGGCTTTGGCCTCGGTTGAAACAGCCAAAAGCCGTGGGAGAAATGCCCAAAACGACGTTGCCTCGGTTGAGGTATAACCGAGGCAACGCGCGCACCTTACCTCGGCTCCTTGAAAAACCGAGGTAATATGCGCGCGGGAAAGCACTGGGATTAGGCGCAAGAATTTCCTCGGTTATTTCAAAAAAACCGAGGTAATTATTTTAATTTTTTTTAATATATAATTTGTTACTACTGCTGCCAAACCTGTACAAACCTGTACGTACCATTTTTTTGCAATATAAACATTTAAAGCTAATTTCAATACTTTAAACTAATCCAATCCAATTCAATATGAAGTTCAGTTTATGTTTGTTGACAAATTAACAAAAAAATAATAATTTAATCAAAACCAAGTAACAAGCAATTATTTGCCATTTAATAAAAATCTAACCAACAGGTCAAAATCTATCATTCTTGTCACTTTAACTAAACAATATTACCCCACTTAATTGCTCTCTCTCAAGCTGTCAAACAGACAGTATCCTAACTTACAAAAGACAACGTTATTTGGGCAGATTTTTCTAGGTCTACTATATTTTTTGAGCATCAACTAGAATAAATATTATGAGAAAAAACAAGTTGAAGGACTACAAGGAGTACAACAAATGGACTTCGTGAAAGACGAAATCAGTTGACAGAAAGCAAATCATACCTGAGTATCAAAACCATCAGGCAGCTTAACAATAAATGAATGGGCATTAGCAACTCTTGCAGCTTCTTCAATCTCAATTTGATCAGTTTCAGGCCTATCAACGATACGTTTTCCTTAATGGTAGTTGAAAACAGTACTGGCTCTTGGCTAACTAGGCCAATTTGTTGTCTTAACCATTTCAATTTTAATGTCTTTATGTCATGCCCATCTATTAGTACTTGCCCTGAACAAAAAAACATAAATACCCACATCAATTAACAACCAAATGCTACTAAAGATAGTAGTTTTGTAATGAAGGATGTTTCAACATGGGCAGCAAGTTCTCTTATACAATTGAAAGAATTTCAACATGGGCAGTAAGTTCTCTTATACAATTCAAGGTTGAAAATATTTCCGGGCAAGCTCAAATCAAGATGGACCGGGCCTTACATTGTCCAAACTGTTTTCCCACATGGTGTGCCATAGAAATCATGAACAAATATGGGCAAACATTCAACGTTAATGATCAACGTTTGAAGCCATACTTGTGCAATGAGCAAACCAAGGTTGCTCATGTTGACATTCAACGACTTGAGCAACCTTAACAGGAACCTTCAAAAGAGTGGTGTCTGCTTCAAATACCAATTGAAGCAATTTTGATGAGCCCAAGCTCATAATTCTCACTTTGTAAATATTTATTTAACCATTTTTAGTATTATTTTAATCTTTTATTTTGTCTTTTTACACGATGCCAACCAATTAAGTATGAGAAAGCAACATGAAGACTTTGGAAAAATTCCCTTTTTGTTGGTCACAAACTTAATTAAATTTTGAATCATTTTGGGTGAATAATTGATTTAAAAAGGAATTAATTTTTGAAACACTAAACCCCGTTGTGAATACTCGATTTTTCAGCTCAGAAATGCAGCCCGAATGATACAGATCAGTTCCGGTAAAATTCTCCGGAAATATATCAATATATCACTCTAAACGTCCGTCACGGAATGAGGATCGCGGAAGTGGTCTCGGAATATTTTTCGGAGGTCCGAAACTCTCAGAAATCACAAAAACGTAAAAAACTGCACCGAAAAGGCCATTTTGGCCTGCGCTGCAGCGCCAAGTTGGCGCCGCAGCGCAGCGTCGGCGCTGCAGCACCGGTTCGGCACGCCGGCACCGGTTCGGTGTACCGACGCCGGATTTTCGGCAGAAACCCTAATCAGCCTTTTTGCCTATAAATAGAGACCCTCCAGCTCAGTTTTCCGGGCCCCTAATCTGATCGGTGAATCAGTTCTCTCTCTTAGTCCATTATTCGATCTTTTTGAAGCTTTCTGTCAAACCCCTTTCGAGTCATTTAATTTTATTATTAAGTGTTGCCCGATTAAATTAAACTTTAACTAAAAATTAAACCGTGACTCTGGATTTGCTAAGTGGACTCAAGGCCGACAAGGTAAAGGTTTCTATCCCTTTCATTCTTTCTCTTCTACTCAGTTCCTAAGGAACATTCTTACATCATGCATTCTCTTCATCTCAAGTTCCTAAAGGAACATTCTTTTAATCAATTGGTCAATTAAGAAGATCCTAAAATGGGTTTTAATTAATCAATCAACCTTTTTGGGCTTAAAGCCTCTCGTTTTTGACATAAAGTCATTCAATCTTTTCCCCAGCTTTAATTAATCAAGTTTTTGGCTTAAAGCCATTCAAGCTTTTGACTTAAAGTCATCCTTTTTCAATCAAACATCAAAATTGATTTTAAATCATTCATAAGCCTTCCAAAGGAAGCATCAATTAATCAATCTTTTGGCCTAAAGCCAATCAATTTGAGATAAAGCCTTCAAAGAAGGATTCAAATCATCATTAAGCCTTCAAAAGAAGCATCAAGACCTAAGGTCTATAAATTAATTTGGTTAAATAAACCCAACTTGGCTTTAAAAGCACGCATTCATGCATAAAGCATACATTCGCCTTCAAAGGCATATTCGAACTACATTGACTTTGATTTCCCTATTCAATATGGGATATGTAGGCCGATCTGTAAATTAATTATGGATCTCAAGTCAAATCATCAAAGAAGCTCTTTTTCACCTGCATCGCTTTTAGTCCAAAACATAAGTCTTGACATGTTCCCCGAACCCATCTCTAGTTACATTTTAGGGTTTTCTTAATTGACCTGTAAAAATTGAATTAAGTGGCGACTCCTTCACATTAGGTTTCATTAAGAAATCTATCTTGGTATAAAACCAGTGAGCCTAGTTCCATCGATTTGGCGACCATGTTCACACCCGTAAATTAGCATAACAACAATTTTGGTAAATTCTTTCTTTTTTAATATAGCTAAATTTTTTGGAGAATTTAAAGCTTAAATTATTCTTTCCAAAAGAAGGGGGCATTGTCAGATTTTGTTTAAAAAAGAAAATAATTGTTTTGGAAAGTGACCAAGTTAAATAATTTTTTCAAAGAAGTAGGGAACGTTTTTTTTAGAGCAAATCAAGCTAATTATTTAACAAAAAGATAAGGACAAATTATTTTTGAAAAGTGGTAAGGAGAAAAGTAAGAACATGATTAAGAAAGAGAAAATTGCAACTTGATTTGGTTTAACCTCTTTCCATGCACTTACTCTCATCATTACTTACTTTCTCTATTACCACACGTTTCCCCTAGCTATAATACTATATTATTTTATTTTTTCCTCTTTCAATTTTGCCAAATCAGTAACTACTCCCTTATCACTAATGCCAACGGTTATAATTTTTAATTCTCAAACCTTATCCCATGTTTTCCTAACCTCTCTCTACTTCTCTCATTCAAAACGTGCTCCTTTCCATTACTTTCCAAATTTCTTTCAACTTCTCTACAATGGTGAACACTCGCAAGAAATCAAAGGCATTGGTTGTAAAAACTCCTACTCCGGCGTCGGCTTCTTTCTCCAGCAAAAAATCGTTGATGAATTCCGAGCGAGTTTTGAAAAAGATGAAGGAGTTTACTATGCCAGAGCAACTCAAACACTACTCCTTCTTCGACGAGCTCGCCTTTTTTCCATCAAAGGTCCTCGTATGGGAAGCTTTTGAAAAGGTAAAAATTTCCACTGAAGTCAGGGATTTGCTAGTGGGTGGCAGGCTGGAATCCTTTGTAAACAACCATGAACCTTGCTACAGAGAGCTAACCTTGGAATTTCTGTGCACCTTCGAGGAGAACAAGAAAATTAAGGATGCTGAGATGACCGGAAGGTATCGATTCAGAATGTTTGGGGAGTATAAATCCTTCTCCTTGAAAGATCTGAATTTTCATCTAGGAGTTGCAGACAAAGACACCATTATGTCTGAGGAGTTTGAGCAAGCGGTTGGTGAAGAGCCAAGCGAGTATGATCCTGTAGCTTTTTGGAAAGAAATCACAATGGATGGTGAGTATCGGGCTAATAAGAGTGCAACCAACCTCAGGGAGTACGAGCACAA
Organism: Euphorbia corollata; assembly: GCA_948277035.1. Lineage (NCBI taxonomy): Eukaryota > Viridiplantae > Streptophyta > Magnoliopsida > Malpighiales > Euphorbiaceae > Euphorbia > Euphorbia corollata. Next base: position 4,973 of record CAOJBI013026935.1, read on the forward strand.
GATTGCCCAAAAGCTCATTGCTGGATTTTCGTTTGCTAGAGCCAACGCCTCTAATGTAACAGAGGATGACCTTTTTGTGCTTTGGTGTATGGAAAGAAGGAAAATAATGAATGTTGGCTATTTCTTCGCAAAGCACATCCTGGATCTGCCGAGCACCACTGCTAAGTATATCATGGCAGGCTCTTTCATCACAAGGATTGCCAAAACCTTGCTCACCACTTTCTCCAGCCAAGGGCTTCAACTAATGGTTTACCCTGCTCGATTGGACTACAGAAACCTCAACTAGATGGGAGTATGCAAGAAAAGTGGAAAAGAGTGGGTTCTGTCTCACATAGCTGAAGAAAGGGAGAGGAAGAGGTCTAGAAAGAGGCCGATTGAAATTGAAGATGAGCCAATGATGAAGAGAGAAAGGACTGATCAGAAATCGCATACACCAGTAAAAGGGCAAGGCAAACTTGTGAAAATTTGTCAATAAAGGACTTGGCTGATACATTGAGGGGTTGATAATTTAGAAACATGAGGACAAGAAGTGGAAGGATCAAATGGAAAAGAGGATCAAGGATTTGGCAATAAAGGCTAAATGAGAGGATGAAAGCTTGGAGTACATCCTGAAACTCAAGGTCAAAACAGAGAATAGCGCAACTAAGGTCGGCCTGGACCTGGAGCAGACTCCCCCTACATCAAAAATTAATGAAGAATTAGATAAGGAGCAATCTGCTGATAAGGATGAAGCACAACAGTCTTCCCCTCATTCCCAAGAGTAATGCTTTGTAGACCCCCTCTTTTCTTCCGGTAATTCATTTCCACTTGCGCTTAAATTTTCAATCTAATGCCATGCTTAGGTAGTTTCCTTTCTCTTGTGCTTACTTGTTATTTATGTTATGTTTTAGGAACAAAACAATGCTTAAGTGTGGGGGTATTGGAATAAATAAGTGATTGATGCCTTTTTACTTGTAATTTGCTTGGTGATAATTACTGCTTGAGATTGCCCCTGCCTTAGATCTTGCAATAGCCTGAAGCAATCTTGCTTACTGTTTTTCGTACCATGTCTCTGTAAATATTTGTGCAAACTTGCTGTTTTGATGTGTTTTTAGAAAAATTTGCCAAAGTTTTTCAAACTTTTAGCTTTGTTTACTATTTCGGTAATTATCATGAAGCTTAAATCTTTTAATGCTAATAACTTGAGTAAAATGCTTAGAATTTGAATGATTGATGGTGAGCTTACACTAGCAAACTTTAACAAGGGAAATTAAGCATGATGGAATAAAAACGTGAACTGTTTTTCAATGACTAAGGCTAAATAAAATCGACTGCAATTTTTAACCCATTTTCATTAAGGATTTGAGCCTAAAATCATGATTCATTTGATTATTTCTTGCTGAGTTGGCATGCACATGCATTCTTAAGCTAGAACTTGGTTTGGTTAGTACCTTTCAAGACCACACATTTGATCACTTGCATAAAATGATAAAGGCATTAGGTTTAACCCCTTTTTAACCAAAAAGCCACACTTTAGAATAAATTTTTCCCTTAGATAAACCCTTTTGAGCCTTTACCCTTTCTTTCTTGACACACACTACAAACCGAAACCTTTCACTTTGATTTTCCTTTTCAACCCAAGATTTTACCAATTAATTTAAATTCTGCATAAAGCTTGTAGATTAGTAAGGTTGATGGCTCATGTTTTCTACAAACTACCTCTAGAAAACCCCAGGAGTAATCTTCAAAACCCTTCAAATCCTAAGAAAATTGCAGCCAAAACTAAAAAATTTCATTCAAAAAATTGTTTAAAAAGAAACAAAAAAGAGAAAGAAGAAGAAGAAAAAGGGGTCAATCAATCAAAAGAAAAATCTTTGCCCTTCTAAAAATCTTGATTTCAAGCTTGTCCCTATGTTCCAAAATCTCATAAGCTTGCTATATTCTTATCATCTTTGCTAGAATAAGTGCTCAAAATGCTATATGTTCAAAACTGTTTGATTGCTCCAGTTGCTTCAATTGTTCAAATCTTGTTCATTGTGCTTAAATTCTTCTTGTGATGCATGAGTTAATGATTGTAACTGTGATACAACTTGTTGTATGTTCAAACATGTTATTTTGGTAAATCCTTTACACCCAAAAATTCTTTCTTTTGACTCACCCCCAACCCTAACCTACATTACAACCATTTGAAAAGTCCTTTTGAATGTGTTTGTGATCAAAGCCTAGTGGTGGAGATTGGACCGATAACCAAGCCTATGGACTTAAGGTTGCTGTGCTTAGCTGAGGAGCAATCTCTTCCAAAATCTCACCCTTAAACACATTGAGCGATTAGAGTGGAATCCCTTGGTGAGGCAGTTTGGTTGCATTGATTGCCATGGTCATTGACAAACTAGCTCTTGTTTTTAGTCCCGATTTGATTTTGATCCCGAGTTGAACTTGTTAGCGTGGGTGATCTCATCTTCATTACTTAAGCTTTGTATTTTACTTAGGTTGTTATGTCTTTCAATAAGAAGAAATTTGATTGTTGATCACTTCATAACTTTGTAACTTTTAAGCATAGGTGTTTTCTTGTGATCTTTTGTTCCTGTTTCTGATTGCTTGAGGACAAGCAAATATCTAAGTGTGGGGGTATTTTGATAAACATAATTTATTCCAAGTAAATATGGGTAATTAGGCAAGTAATTCACTTAGTTTGGAGGTAAAAATCATGAATTAATGTGTTGTTTTTCACTTTAAGTGCAGGAACAAGACTGCTGCAACTTTGGACTCATTTTGGGCTTAAATAGGCATGGCCCATGGAAGAAAGAAGGGGCTGATGTGGGAGATATTTTGCTGGAACTATCTAGACATTATTTTAGTTTAAGTGGGAGTAGTTTATGATTTGTGGACATCATTTATTTTGTAATATTTTATTATTCCCTCCTCTAGAACTTACCCTTCTAATCTATAAAAGGGTGAAACTTGATACTTTTTGGTTGGCTTTTCTTAGAAAGAAAAAGCTTCAGTTTGTTTTCTTCTCCATAAATGTATATTCTCTTCTTTAATGCTGAAACTTGTCTTCTTCAATTTATTGTGCATTTATATCATGAAACTTAGTGGCTAAATACTTGCAGCAAGCTCGTGCAGCAATCTTATAGCAGTTGTGGTAAGGTAGCTCCTATTTCATTTATTTTAAGTGCTAATCTATTGATGATTGCTTTGTGTATATGCTTAATTTAATGTAAGACTAATCACCTTACACTTAGTATAATCATGAAGGATCGAAAGATGAAGTGAAACTACGGAACTAACACATTGCACACACGTTCTACATAGACCAAAAGGAGACTAGAACTTGTGCTAGGGGTTCTTAATTTATTAAGATGCTTGCTTGAACTTAATGCATAAAACGTAATTCGCATGAGGAGAAATCCCGGAATGAGTGTTTTATAATGGATCCAAGCAATAAGATAGTAGGTTGAGCTTTGTGACTTTAGTGCAAAATACCCTAGATCTATGAACTTAAATGGCATTTAAAATAGTTGAGAGAAGTTGTTGCCACAACTGTGAAAGACTGCTCTACGAATTTGCGCATGTTTGTGTACTGATTTAGAGCAACATTTATTCTGCTTTTCTGTATTTCTTTTACTGTTTCAGAACAATCTCTTAAATCCACTTGTTAATTGTTGCTTTCTGTTTTAATTTGTTATTTTCAGACTTAAACCTTTCAATTTACACTTTAAATTTAAAATTTCAGTTTGCTTCCTGTGGGAATGACACTTGGTCTTGCCCTATACTACTAAGAACGACCTAGTACACTTGCTAGTATATTTGGGCATTTTCAAGTACTAAAATCATTGACATCCCGTTAATTTTTTTACAAATTACATAAAAATTATTCCAATAGACACAATTAATCTTGCAATATTTTATGACTTTCAAAATTATTGTAATATTACAAACTTTGTTAGTTAAAAGTGTAACTAGTTTAATTTACTCATTAAATATACCACTTTATATGTTAATATAAAAAAAAGTGTCATGATATAATATACTAAAAAGTATGATTATTACAAATTTACTAGCTTAATTAGTCGTTACTTAGGTAGAAATAAAGTTCAAAAATTTATATAAATGTGATTTTTTGTATTTGCGCAATTTTACAAATGAATATCCAAATAAAAGAAATAAATAAGGAAATAGGTTTACGAAACTTATCGAAAATAGAGTCGTCACCCGGTTCAGCTTCACCTGAAATTGTGGTATACTGATCCGAGCGGGATTTTTGTACCGAGTAAAACCAGATTCTGAGTTCGGGATAAAATAATTACTCACGCATTTGATTTAAATTTTTATATTTTATTTAACAAATTTTTATTTGTCCTATTAACTTTAATTTTTTATTAACACAATATACCAAATTAATTATTTTTAATGTCACAAAAATTATTATAACCAAAATAAAATATACATAAAAATAAAATCATTCATTCAGTTAGTGGTTAGTTGATTTTATTACTTTTGTTAGTGGGTTAGTATTTACATCGGGATTACAAATATTACTGAAAAATTAACTAAGAAAAACAAAATATTAACATTAACCAAATTAATAAATAATAATAATAAATTAGTAAATAATGACTTATTTTAACTCAAAATTTCGGCTCCCTCTCCTTAGCCTCGGGTATATTTTCCGACTTCGTTTATACCGCCGAACGGATATTTTCTCACAAATAATAACAGAAAAGTTAGGAAATCTCAATAATACTCGATAAAATCCAATGAAATTCAAAGAAAATGCTTTAGAAGAAGTGTAGAGATTATAATTAATAAAATAGATAGGACCCTAGGGTTTACTTGTCAGATTTGTCAGGAATCCGCAAAAGCCGGCCGGAACCGAATAGAACTGAGTAACTTGATTTTGGGAGTAATCGAGCATATCCGTAAATAGGATCAGTCGAAAACAAAACTCGTAACTAGACTTTGTTGTGTTGAAAACGAAAAGATCGGACTGAGAATCGACAAAGTAACATTGATTTGAGAAAAAAGTGAAGTAAAGAAATGATTATAAGCTTTTGTAAGCTTAATTCAAGTCAGGAGCTCATTTTCCTATTCTATCTCTTTCTTTTTCTCTTCTTTCTACTTTTTGGCCCTTTTTTTGGGTCAACTTATTCCTTTTATAGGCAGAGGTAAATCCATGCCCGTGGATTTACCCGTAATTTCCTAATTCGGGCGAGGGCAAAATGGTCATTGCAGAGAAAAATAATGATTACATTTGAGGTAATTCCATGCCCGTGGAAAATCCACGCCCATGGAATTACCCTCATCTTTGTAATTGGCTGATTGTCATTTCTGAAATAAATGTCTGACACAGGGGTAATTCCATGCCAGTGGAATTACCCATTTTGCTTAGCTGTTTAATTTCGCATTAATTAAAGTAATCATTATGCTGGGGGTAATTCCACAACCGTGGAATTTCTGATTTTCTAGCTGAACTATAAGATTAATTGCAGTAAAAATTACCCTATGATCAATTCCACGGGCGTGGATTTACCCATTGGGTAAAAACGCGTACACGTGGTAGCAAATGATCAAAAGGAGACAAGTGTCCTAGGGTTAAATCCACGCCCGTGGATTTACCCATTGGGCCTTACTTTGGTAGAAACGACCCAATGATCAAAACTAGGGGTTGTTAGATAGTCCCTAGCTTCACCTTATTTTGACCAAATTCGATTGTTTAAGCCTTCAAAATGACATTTTATAATATTTCTAAACCCTAGACAGCTTTTTCAGCTTTGGTTGTTTTGACTTTTGATTGACTTTTCTCATTTCGTATTTCGAAAGAGAAAATGAAATGTGGATTTTTGGATTTGAGAGTTCTGGATCCTGGGTATGATATTCGGTTCCTTCTGGTTCGTCGATCAGCTTTGAATTGTCGTAGGTATAATTTTTCGTCATCGGGTTTGGGAATGGACTGTGCTAACAATTGCTTCTGGAGAGAAGAATGCTTCAAGGGATAGTGTTTCAACGGGTCATGAAGAAATGGATGGAAAGCCGAAAAGTGGTTGTTCATGCTCAACCTACAATTGTTGAGAGTACTGTGGCTGATCGTCCATGTCTTGATATGGTTGCTCACATCCCATTACTACAGAAACAAGTAGAGAACTTTGAGGAGCTGAATTTAGAAGTCCAGTTGTTTAAGAGAAAGTTGTCACTCCTTATGGATTGAACATAAATATTGAAAGCTGGCCTAATTTAATAGAGAAGGATGATAACTCTTAGAAAATATTCGAGAGAGAGAAGAGAACTAATCAGTGAAGTTTATCACCGAATGCGTGTATAAGAGCTTTTAGAGACTCTATTATTGCCAGCTTCCAAGAGAACGGGCTCTAGCTCTAAAAGAAAGTTTGCTAACACTAATTATTAGGGCCAAAATCATGAGTGATCTCATATTTTACGGATATTTTCATCTTTTGGAAAAACTTTCAGATTTTAGTGTTTTAAGACTCTTTCTCAATGGAAACTGAGCAAATTGCTTTGATGTATTGTTTGTCTCTTTTCCTCCAAAAAAACATATTTTCATGTTTTTTAATGTTAGGGCTAAATTTCTAAGACTATTTTGAGTGGGTGAGCTTTTTTGGGTGCATGTGGTGTGATTTTTAAAGCAGCGCGAGATGCATATTTGAAAATATTTTTGTTCGAGGAAAGAAAATAAAACCATTTTGTGGAAAGGTGGATTTCTTGTGAATTTGTTTGAGGTAACAGCCAGGCACGGAGACAAGGGGGAGCCGCTCCCCCTTCGCCGGCGATCTCCCCCCCAAAACACCCTGAGATATGGAATATGGGGAGCGAAGGAGGAGCGGTTTTTCTGTCCATTGCTTAGGGTTTTTCATTTCTGTTCATCAGACTAACATTCACTCCTCATGTGGGCTCTTCGTCGTGCTTCCAACCATCTCAGGTGAATTGAATCCCTCTCTTTACCATCTCAGGTGAATTGAATCCCTCTCTTTCTGTCCATATATGGTGATTGTTCTTTCTTCATCTGGATTTTGATTCTGTTTCAGTTTTCCTTGATTTCGTTT
>CAOJBI013032166.1:0-14105 GCA_948277035.1 Euphorbia corollata
GTTTCTGATTCCTTTTTTATAACTTAAAAGTTAAAAATAAATTAGAAGTTAGAAGTAAGTAATACTAACTTCTCAGAAAAGTGTCTTTTAAGTTAAAACTGTCTTATAAGTTAAAAATGAGAAGTTTTGAGAAACACCCTCTTAATATTAAATAACTTAATGGCAGAATTGAAATTTATTAGGCCTATAAATCATATTATAAGATCATGGGAAAAAATGTTAAATACGTGTAATATACCCGTAATAGCCTTTTTTTTAAATTTACCTCATTTGCGCTTACATTATTAAATCGAATGAAAATTTATAGTTAATATTAAATAACTTAATGTTAGAATTGAAATTTATTACGCCTATAAATCATTATAAGATCATGGGGAAAATGTTAAATACGTATAATATATCTGTAATAGTTTTTTTTTTTAATTTACCTCATTTGGACTTGCATTATTAAATAGAAAGAAAAATTCCCAACCCATTCCGGATTCGAACCTAGGATCTCTAGAGCTTACAACTTCCGACTTAACCACTAGGCCAAGACCTCAAACACGTAATAGCTCTCTTTTTGTTCAACAAGTAATAGCGTTTCTCTCATATTTGTTGTCTTCTTGTTTAGGAAATTCCAATGATAGTAATACTTGCTAGTTACACAGGAAAATGTATCCACTACTTTTCAAAATGTGTAGACGCGATCTGTCTTTCGACACTTGAAATCATTTTCGAAAAGGTTGTCAGTGATCATTCTGTACTGAAATCATTTTCAAAAATGTACACACAACAAATTTAAGTCAGCAATGAGATTACCGGGGACAATTTGTTTTGGGGGTTTCAAGAAAGGGTAAAGGAATACAATTTTCTAATTTTTTTTTTGTTCTATTTGATTGTACAAGTAATCAAATTCATTACCCATTTTGAGATAATCTCACCATTACACTAGGTATTAGCATTCTTTTTCCTCGTCTTCATCCAACATTATTATTTCAATTATATCATTATTATTATTATTATTATTATTATTATTATTATTATTGATTATTATATAAAATAATAAAATTAATAATATTATTTTTAATAAATAAAAAAATAATATTATATGAGTATTTAAAACAATAATATATAATATCATTATGTATTGATTTGTAATGATAATATTATCATATATTTAATAATATATAATGAAACGATGATGATGATAAAAAAATATTGTATAAATAATAATAATAATAATAATAATAATACTTATTATTATATAAAATGATTAATATATTTATTAATTATAATAATAGTTAATAAAATTGATAATAAAAGATAATTTTTATTATTTAATTATAATATCATTATTTATTAATAAAAGTGATTATCAAATAATTCATCATATTATTTTTTATTATTCATAAGCATAATAATATTTATTTGTAATACTACTTAAAACATTACATTAAAATAATTATTGTCAAGAATAATTATCGTAGTAATTTATTAATAATAAATAATAATATATATTAATATTAAACAAATGATGTTTGTATAAAATAATAACAAAGGAAATAATGGAAAATTACATTTATTTAGCTGAGTATACCGAACACACATGAGAATCAAAGGGATCACGTGGCATTCCTTTCCTTGATGTGAACCAAATGGACCCTCAATCTGTTTAAACAAGATTCACACCTAGTTAAGGTCAGTCCCGGATTTCTTACTGCGCGCAAAGTTATGCACCTCAAGTAACTAGCAGTTGCGCACATTCATAATGTAAGGACCTGGACTAACCAATGCTATTATCATTCAATACACACGCGCATGGAATATGTCTTAAATTATCAACAACAGTGAGAAGCCAGTGGACTGCAATGCAGCTCCACATGAAACTTGCATACTCCCATCACTGCCATTGTATTCACTTCTTGTTCCATTTGAGTTTTCCTGCCGAAAATCAATTAAATTCAGGAAAAACACATAATTCTACTTGAGGTCATTTGATAAGTTCAATCCCATCCGTCTTCTCCGTTAAAAGTAATTTGAAAATTTTAACGAGTAAACAATGAGTATCTCCTGTATACTAGAGAAAAAAGCAACCTCAGTAGTCAGTAGCAAAAATGATATATAAAAAAGAGAAAAAATGGTGCACTACGTTAATATCTGCCTCTCCCCCGCCCTCTTCCCTTTCCTCTTCCTCTTCCCCTTCCACGTCCACTCCCTCTGTACTCCATTCTATCACCGTCTCTCTCATAACTAAACATGTTCATTCTAATGTCATCTGCTGGATTGTTATGTCTTGCCATCTGTACCTGAACAAGGACAAATCAAGAGTAATTAAGTAAAAAAAAAAAAAAACTTGAACAATTTATCCTCAGTGATGCAGAGATTCTAACATGAGAATCTTCCATGTCAAGTTGGTTCTGAAGCTGCCATGCAAGGTCCTCATCGCAACTTGTATCTGGAAGGTAACTTGTGGTTGTTTTCCTCTTCTCCCACTCATCAAGGGTGAAAACTACTGGTTGCTCTTCTTGTCTTCCTTTACCCTTGTGTTTTCGACCTCTATAGTTGTGACCACTTTGATTTGCACTACTCATTTTCTCAAGCAGTTTTTGGGATGCGGCTTGATTTTGGACAGGCACCGATTCTCCAACTGCCGAAGCGCAAATGTAAATGAGTTTTGAAAAATAATAATTCACTTTTATTGTTCCACTTACAGACTCCATAAAATTCAAAGAAAGATAATAATGTTCTGTTACAATTTACGTATATATTTTCAATGTATAATTGCATACTTTTTTTGGGTTTCCAACAAAAGAAACTTCATCTAATTATTAATTAATTATTATTAATTAGTCTTGGTTTTATTAATGTTATCCAATATTTTTGTAGTCCCAAGGTATGTCAGTAAAACTATAGCTTGTTAACTCTAATTTCCTTTATTACCAAGAATTAAATTATTGCCTATCGAAATTGGACAGAGCTTAAAATTTCATAGTTTTATCCATATGAGAACATCATTCTGCGCCCAACTCCATATTGATTTTCTTCTCTCTTCACTATATGCATTCAAATATGTTCAAAAGTTTACTCGCATCCATACCATAAAATCCCCAGAAACACCACTGTATGACGAGAAATAAAAGAAAATTGCAAATATAATTAGAGTGAAGTCACAGTGCCACACCTTCCTTAGCTCTGTTTCGGGAGCTACTTGGATTTTGCTCCATACTCTCTGGAAGGGAGGTTGTCATCCTTTCATCACAGTCAACAGGACATTGCTGCTGTGAACCAATTGGAACAAATGCATTACTTCCAGGAGTTCCTATGGTGGTAGGTGCACTGCCCTTTTCTGTAAAATATTGCAGCAGATGAATGAGTAATGTAACTTCAACAGATAAAGATATGAAGTCAACAGACTAGAAAATATTTAGAAGAACGGACGTCACCCAGCCTGTCTAAATGATAGAGATAAAAAAAAAATCAATTTCAAGAACACTACAGACAGGTCCACCAACATTACAAGGTAAAAAATTAAACGAAAACATAAAGCCAGCACATATTTTGGCTCTTCCTAATTCCAAACAATCTATCTATCATTATGATTAAGCTCACCATCACTCATCAATTGTATTTGTAGTTTATCATACCCATATAGATTAATATAAGTGCCACTTCAAATTGGCGGACCAGATATCAGATTGCAGTACTTGAAATCTTCAAAAGATAATCAACGTCCATCACTTTCCAGCTTAATGAAGCAGAGCCAAGCATCACTTTCTGAAAGGAAAGATGCAATGGCAACCTTTTCCTCTAAAAAAGTAACTTAGAATCTAAAAGACATTACACCGATTCAGCCATTCCAATGAGTCCAAAGACCATCATATCTTGAAAAATCTTAAGACAGTGTTTCTTCAATCAGCCACATCAGGCTGGAGATCTCTATATTCCATTATAGCTGCAACACTACAACCTCTATATACCTATTTGGATGGCATTCAATACCCAGGAAAGTTCCTCCAATTGCAAAGCCATCTAAACCTGCCTAGCTTGAAATTGGTAACCATGAAATTGTCATTGTGTCATTTTAAGGCATCTGTATCTCATATAACACCTTGCTCACAAATCTAAGATTATTGTGGTGAGTCTGTGTGTCCTAAATTCTCCGGATTCTTGCTTCTTAAGGGTATTTTTCCAATGCTTACTTTCAATACGCATCCATTAGAACTCATCAGGGAGAGTCCTAAACTCATAACACTAAAAATAGAAGATTTATGTTTAAAATTGTTTCTTCATGTTTTGTTTCTTAAACAGTGCTACAGGTTGGAAGTAAAGCAAATCAGATAGAATTAAAATTTAATGAAATAACTATCTCAACCAACATTTTCATCCAATGAAATAAATAAAGCTAGTTAATGACCAAAACTTATCTTCAGCATCGAATTTGATACAATTGGATTGGGTTTGGGGTTTAACTGCCAAAGAATTTAACTAGACATTCGACATAAGGCACACATAGTGCTAGCCTAGGCAAGATATCACAATCATAGAGAAATTGATACCTATTGTTTTGTCAACGGTCAAAGCCTTATTTTGTTTATCTTTTTCTCCATGTGCTTTCCAGCTAGCGTACTGATTCGAATGACCCAAATTCTTGAAGTTTTTTTCATCATTTGCTTGGTTTTGAACAAGGTGAGACTGAGCCACTGCAAGTGCAAATATCACGTTAGAGATAAACTAAATCCACACCGTTTAAATAAATAAACATAATGATCATAATTACATTACAAATGGATTAAGATCTTTCATAAAACCCGCCCCCACATGTGAACAGTAAAGTATAATTCCCCAGTGCAAAAATATAGATTGGCATGCCTCTATAGACATTATTATATACTTGTTCTGTTCAGGTGTCCCACTACCATTAGTACAGATTGTTTTCGGTTCATTCATTACAGTTCGGTTTTCAACTGAGAGGAGTCTTCCTCACCCCTAGATATAGCTATCTCATACACGTGTCTTGGAGCAAGCATTCTATAAAATATTGGACAAAACATGGCCATAACTCATAACTCATACACGTTTATTTTTCCTCGTTTTACAAATGGTCAATGCGTAGCTTAGCGTTCTAAATTTCTTCCATTAAGTCTTATTTTCGCCAACCAATATTTCAAATTCTCATCCTAAGCTATTGAATCATTAGTCTCTAAGAAAAATATTATATCTACAGCCATATTACAAACAATATATGTATCACTAGCCCAAAAATTAGAACAAAATTCCCAAACCCAGAAAAGGGAGATCCCTTAGCTATATCAATACTTCAACCAGTAAATGATTGGACCAATAGCTATTCAAGGACATACTTTGCAGGGAAATATAGCAATGTTTCAATTCCCTTATATATCCTCCCTTCCCAAAATAAATGAAAACAAAATGCCACTCCATACCCCACGTAGTTAAAATTTCGGCCTAGATTTAATGAAATTTGCGACATTTGCTTCCAGAAAGACAAGAAGCATTTTGAACCAAAACTTTCTGACACAATCAGTGTTGTCAAAAGCCCCTGAGGCATTCAGGCACCGCCAGTTGATGACGGCACACCTCAGCAACCTCTAGGTGAGGCACCACCTAAGGCGAGCTCTTTTGCCTTTAAAAAAAGGCAACCAAGGCACCGCCTCATGTAATAAAGCAATATGATTAAAGAATTTCTTATATACTCAATTATGTTAAGCAATTGAATTCGTGATTATTATTAAAAAGATATATCTCCATACAAATAATGAATTTGTAAGGATTCATGTTTTAGTGAATGCGTTATAAACTGCTTTCCGCTATAAATAAAAAAAGTGTTCTAAATTGTCACTATATATCATTTGTTTAATCAACTTTTAGGTCATATTGTTGTGTTCTTGTTTTCCACTATGGAATATCTTGATGCTATTATTTCTAGATTGTTTGCTATTTTTTTCTAAATAGAGCCTCAGGCAAATTTAGCACCATAAGAGCAACTAGCACTTTTAACAAAAGTGGATACAATTCAAGTCTGTATATGCATATATATGCTCATAAAAAGAATAATAAAAATTCATATACACGAAACAGAACTCCTCAAAGTATCAGAAATGAAAAAAAAGTTGTTGAAACAAATGTTAGAATCTCAGTTTTTAGGATAAATTGTATCCAAGTATGTTGAAGATGACAAATCAATTATCCTAAGTTGGTAACGCAGGCTGAGCAAGTTGGAGAAAGAACAGAGTTCGAATCCCACTAAATACATTTGTTGGGAGGGGTGAGGAGCCTTCACCGTGAACAAGCCCCGCACAAGAATATCTCAAAGAAATACTTAATATTACCAAAAAAAGAATAAAGACACGTAATCAATTTTGTGCTACATATGTGTTATACGAAGTTTAATTTTGAGTGCTACACAATTAATATTTGTCTAACACCATTTATTTGTATGAACTCCATATATTTAATATTTCATATTAATGGTTAATCATTTGAATATTTAAGTCTAACAAATCTATTTTGAGGTTGCTTAAAATTGAGATGCAAAAAACATATTTCCAAATGCGTGTATGTTTGCATTTATTCTCTTGTAGAAATAATATATCAGATTTTGAAAAATGTAAAAGAAAGTTCTTGGAAGCTGAAAAAGGATCCAAAATGAGCTATTGACAAATTTCCAGAAATAGCAAAAAGTGATAGTAAACTAAGAAAAGCCAGCTTGTCCGCTACCAAATTTAGCAAGCCCTCAACAACTGCTAATCTATTACCAAATCAAGTCATATTCCTAAAATTGTGATCATCAAGCATCGGAGAATTACCAAATCAAGCTTAAACTCCTAATCAAACACCAAACGGCTAACGATGATTATTCATCAATTGAAGACTCTCCAAATGAAAGAACAAACAAATACGAAACCTTGAGAATCCAAGTCTCAACCCTCAAACGGTCACAAGCCATCTCTGACAGCTCTATAACAGCTAGTCACTTCAAGTTTCTTATAAAAAGGATTCCAAGATCCATCATGAAGACACACAAGACATTACTAAGAGCTTAATCGTTAATCTCATTGCTATTGAAGACTTTATGCTTAATCTTTTTCATACTTCTAAATGAGATGCATAAACGTTTCAGCTAGTTCTTCATTGTAATCATTTATATAGTATAGCTTAGAAGAAAGATTGTAATCTTGAATGATCAAGTATTCTTTGTAATCATAGAAAGCACTACTTGGATTACAGATAGTGGAGAACTTAGTTATTCTATTCAAGCTTGTAAGAAGGGTACTTTCAAGTAAGGAATAGACTAAGTTGTAAATAGGTTTTGATTCTACATGCTGGAAAGAATTCTATAGTGGATTAAAGGTCGAGAAGGAATCGGGGACTGGAGTTGGCATGGGCTGCTAAACCAGGATAAATCTCTCTATTTGATTTCTAACTCTAAACCTTTTGCTTTATCTCTGATATTGATATCTCTAATGAATGTACTACTGATATTGACTGTCGTATTGTTTCTGATATTGATCAGTGAAAGTCAATACTGTTTGCTTGCATACTATTTGAATCTGATATTGATTACTGCTACCTGTATGACTATTATAATATGTATTAAATGCTCTTAGTCAAATTTGCAACAATCTATCATAATATCTTTATTGCATGTTGATATTGAGTTAATAATGCTATTGCTCTGTCAATACTGAAATCTGTTATTGAAACTGTAGTTAATATTGACATGAATATTGAGCTTCCGCAAAAAGTTCTTTTAATTTACCTAGTTCAATTCACCCCCTCTTGAACTAGTTGTTCATTTCTAAGGGACCAACAACAAATGCACAAGCACAACTGCTAAGAAATTGTCATTCCTAGAACAAATAGGTTCTAAAAAAGCATCTGGTTCATCAGTTAATGGATCGTAAGGAAATTCACCAATAAATCATGCATTTCCTGCATCACAGCTGAAAGAATAAGGATTTGAGATTCTTCCTATTAGTCTTGGAAATTGGAATAACTGAAACAATTGATCTAGCTTCTTAGCCCATTGCAAAAATCATTGGACAAGTGTTGAACATTTTTGTTTTCTATCATTTAAATTAAATGTAGATGCGTTATCAACAAAGCTTGGTAGTTTGCTTTTTTAAGCTCAAGTCTGAAGTTTGGGCTTAAATTATAAATTATCGAGAAAAACCTCCAAAACACTAGAACTTATATAATTGTCAATGGTGTGACTAACGTAGGGCAGCATTATTACTATATAGCAATCGATCACATAATGTGGAATATGAAAAATGAAACACTAACCAGCACGTTTGCCATGCAGAGAAGGTTGATTAAGTGGTGACCGTATTTGCAACTTCTCAAATGGAGGGGGACCGCCATTATCAGCTTCCTTTGATAACTTTGTCGATGATCGAGACAAACCCATATACTTTTGGTTCATTTGCCATTCTTCGTAGAGAGATTGAACGACACCACCTATCACAGTTATCACCATAGGATTCAAGCATGCTATACCACCATGCAAGGGAACTTTGTTTTGCAGAAGAACCTGCCCAAACAGAACAGTACAATTGATATTATGAGAAGAAAAATTCTTTCACCAAAAAAATCATCTTATGTTCTGTTGAAAATGAAGTCCAACGTAAGGTTATGGCTACAAGGACGCTACAATTTCATGCATACATTTTAAGATCAGAACATAGAGAAAGACAATGTGTATAGTGAATCTCAATCATTTTTGTAATAGACTCAACACTTTGTTCACAAAACATCAAAACGGAACGTCTACGATGCTTTTTCCATACCTATGGAACTTCGAACAGGACTTTAAAACAACAAATGCATATATATGCAGTAACATAATCTAATGCAAATAAGAAATACCTTAGTACCAGGAACAATATCATTAGGAATGGATGGAATATGAGAGAATTCTATCGCAGTTATCTCACTGTGACCATCAGAGAGAGTAAATTTTAGGAGGCGTCGCTTACTCGATTCTGAAAACCTCTCTATACTACTCACGGATATGTCTCGAACAGAAGATACCTGAAAGAAACAAACTTCAAAACAAAATTTGAACGCTAATTGCCTCAGCCAATTTGATGCACTTCCCAAGTGACTAAATGTTAACATAGAGAAAAAGGTTTACCTGTAGGACTTTAGGACCTTGAAGATGAGAGTTTTTACGGAGTATGTTGGCTTCAGGAAGAGATTTAGCTCCGATAGAGTTAAGGTCCATATTAAGCATCTCCGATTCAACGGAATCCGCCAAAGCGGAAGGGTCGCCATTATCCGATAGAGCAGTTTGTATAATGATTAACGCTTTTACTTGATCGATATCTGCTATAGACCAGCCTCTGGTTCCTAGGGTTTCAAATACTGCCTTTACAGCTTCAGAGTCCTCTCCCTCCATTTTTGTGCTGCGCCTAAATTTTCCTTTTTCTGGTTATCCTGACAGTAGAGGAATTCATTTACTAATTGGATCGCACCATTGGCCCAATATATAAGCTTAATCGCTTTTATATTTTGGTCCAATATTTATAGGAAAATTATAATAAGGACCGGGTCTTGAAGACCTTTCTTAAACATGAATGATAAATGTTTAAAAAAATATTAAAATACAATAAAGTAATAGAATAAGATAATTCTTAGGACATTTATCATTCATGCGGGAGGATGGTCCTCAAGATCCCGTCCTTGCTATAATTTCCCATGTTTCTAAGGATTCTCTCGTATTTGGTTGGTTCTCTAAATCTGACTATCATCGGCATGCTTGAAATTTGTGAACAAATTTATTAATTAGCTCCATAACAAATCACGAAAGTTCAATTATTATTTCACATATTGAAATAGAGTTGTGATGATGACAAAAAAAAAAAAATTATTCAACTTAGAACATTTATCAGTTTAATTCATTTTGATGTTCATATCAAATCACGGTATGTTGTTTACTTGTTTTAGAGATTTCTTAATTATTTATTAGCAAATGATTAAAAAATATTTAAAATATATCAAACACGTGAAAATAAGTATTTTATGGGGACTAAAGTTTATATTTTCACAAATACATGTTTTTATGCTTTGAGATTTCTCCATTTCATTTTTTATTTTTCTTTTCACACATTTCTTCTTTAAAAATAAATCGTATTAAATCAATTTCATCTGGCAAATTGATTATTTTGATAAGTGAATTAAGAGTTTTAAGTTTTCTATTCGTTTGTTTTTATTTTTAAAACGGTCGCACTATTACTTTATTGTAAAAATTAATATTTTTTTCGCATGTTCAATATACATATTGTATAAATCAACGGATGGTGGCTCAGTTGGAAGTGCAGAGCTGTGGGTGACCTGATGGTCACGGGTTCGATCCCCCCATCCGCTGGGAGACTTTAATCCTTAATTTGCGACCCGGTCGAGCAGGATTAGTCGGATCCCACCAAAGATGGGTCCGGAAGACCTGTGGTTTATTACCAAAAAAAAAATATACATATTGTATAAAACACGGTAACCTATGCGAGGTCTTATGGTATATACCCTTTTCATACTCACTCGGTCAAAATGAGGTATAAAGGCAATAAAAGTGATAGCCGATTTTCGTATAAAGGAAAAATCTTAAAAAAGATTTGTGTTATATATTTCCCTGCATGGATTCTGTGAGAGACCTGAGTGTTTGGTTAAATCTCTTATGGGTTGTTTGGCAGCTAAACAACTACTTTTTACTTTTGCGGATCAAAAAACTGTTCTAACCAAACACTTATTAATGTTACTTTCTATTGCTTTTGAAGACCAAAACGTGATCAGCAACAACAAACAGTTATAAGCAACGGCAAACAGCAACCGCAATAGCAATGCGAACATATATTTTTACGGGGTAAACCTAGTATTATTTTATTCTTGGGCTAAACCTATTATTATTTTTTCATTTTATTCTTTTGAATAGAAGATCTTCATTGATAAATCACATTAAACAAGCTACACAATACGGTGAATTAGAAAACCACTTGCTAACAACATCCTCCAGATGAACTGCAAAAGTTGCTTTACATCTCTAAAAATGTGGCAAAATAAAAAAATGTTAAGAAACAAAACTAGAGGACAAAAGTAAACAATCTTGCACAATTGAAGAAAGAAATATTAGTACCCCGAATTTGATGAAGTTGGAGATGCCTAGCAGTTTGATTGGGGAATTGGATTTGTGCCGCAGTTTGCCTATTGCGAAAAAATCAGTGTATTAAAAAACGCTAGGCGCCAAGCGGGAGTTAGGCGGAGTCGGAGCCTAGGCGGGGATTAGGCACTAGTTAACGGGGTTAGACGCTAGTCGGTGTAAGGTGACGATCCTTAAAATAGCACATAGGCGGGGACTTTTAAAACAGTGGAAAAAATACTAATTACACCCAAGATGGTTTCCGAAATAGTACGAGATATAATGGAGTATAATAGATAAAATCATGTAATATTCCGGACAATCCGTACTTTTAACTGGATACTCCAAAATCATTTTTAAATCCATTTAATTATATTGTTTATAATGTTGGGTACCTGATCAAAATAACTACACTTAAGTAGTAATTGGTAAATTGAAAAATTAAATACTCAATTCTTAAAATACTGAAATTGTTTAATGATAGTGTTATGTAATAAACCACAAAAATAATGTATTGAGCTTGAGAAAACTAATAATTCTGTTCAATTAAAAATATTCCATCAAATATTTCAAATTATTCTCGTAATCATGCTTAATTAGATAGCAAAACTATATATCTAATGGCAAGCACAAAAGAATGGGGGAAGTGATGAATTGTCCTAAAACGTGATAGCAAAGAGGGGAGAATGAAATAAATGGTTGAGAGTGATACATCATACTACTATAATATCCGAATACAGAAAACTTTGGCCACATGCCCCATTTAATGCCTTGCCTTTTTGTTTTTGTCGCCAAAACACATACTCCATTTTCTTATCTCATACTATTTTACTGTTGTGCTTTTTTTTTAAAAAAAAAAAGGAAAGAAAATAATTCATCTAATTCAGCTTATAACAATAATAAAATAAAATTTTCACTTCATTTTATCCGAATGTAGACCTGAACCTGTGACATCCAGGAACACTGTTTTAATCTCAACCATCAACCTAGGTCTTTGTATGAAGTTAAACTTGTTATTGTGTTTGTCTAAATTTTTTTTACGATTATTTCTTAGGAAAATGATTGAATTAATTTTTTTTGGAGACGAGCAACACAATAATCCAGAATAAATGTCTACACTCTTATTATTTCAACAAAATGGATAGCCCTCCCAGAAGAATGCGCAGTAATAGTGTCATCTCATTTTACTTACATCCAATTTGCGTGAGCAGTTTGGAGCTAACTCTTTACCGATTTTGATAATCACTTCTTCGAGGTTAGTTTCTTTAATTGGCTGCTAGAGAATCTTTTTGCTAGGGGCAGATTTGGTTTCTCGAATAGGAATGTTGTTTTTGGTGTTGCTTTGTGGTTGATTTGGAAAGATAGAAACTCTTTTTGTTTTTGAGAATAAGATTCGAAGCCCTAATTCGATTGTCACTGGAATTATCTCTTTTTCTAACTCAATTAGTAGATGCAGAGATATGGGTGTTAATGGGGTTTTGGCTGATTGTAATTGGGAGTATATTGGTTGGTCTACTCCTCCTGTTAATTGGATAACTTTAAACACCGATGGTTCTGTTAAGGGTGAGGATCAACGTGCCTCTGCAGGGGGTATTATTAGAGATTATCAAGGTAGATGGTTGCTGGGATTTGGTAGAAACATTGGAGTTTGTTCTGTGATAAAAGCTGAGCTTTGGGGGATATGGGAAGGATTGAAGTTAGTCTGGGAGCATGGTCATCGCAATGTTATAGTTGAAACGGACAGCAACGTCGCCCATGATGCAATCGTTAGTGAAGTGATAATAGTGAAGGATCATTTTGGTATTCTCAGTGGAATTAAACAAATGCTTGCTAAGGAGTGGAATATTAAGGTGAAACATATTTACAGAGAAGGTAACCGATGTGTGGACTTTCTAGCTAACTATGCTGCTAATCTCCCTATTGGTGGGCACGTGTTCATCGACCCGGTTCCAAGCATATTGCAAATTATTCATGACGATTTAGCGGGGGTGAGCTTACCTCGCCTTGTTCCCGTAGCCGCCTTGTGGCTTTTCTCTTCTTATAAAAAAAAAAAAAGTTATACATCCAATTAAAATATGAATTGTGACATTAAAGTATTATAAAAACATAATACATATTTAAGATGAAAAAATAAAAAACATGAAACTTTACATGATTTTTACATGATTATTTTCTATGAATTCACATGTTTTGCAAAAAGTTCATTATATAATTTTTTTTGCAAAAAGATACTTGTGGTTTGAAAGTTAGTAAAAACATGATTTTCAGTTTGATATTACATTATAAAAAGGGGAAATCTTATTCCATTTTGAACTGAATTTTACAACATATTTAATAACAATATAATACACCTTAGTGATAAATTTTATAATTTTTTGAGTAGTGTAAATATTTTTTAAAATGAATAATTTTAAAAAATTATTCAAATTTTGATGAATAATTCTTAAACAATATGGTTAAATCATATCAATGTTAAATTTATTGAAATACCTTCTATAACATTATTATTTTTAATGAAAAATAATTTTTTTCTTTATTTGCAAATTTTAGAAACTATAGACATCCTTTTACAAAGAAAAATTTTATATGGACCCTCTTGGCAAAACAGTCAAACCATGAGACATATTTTTTAAATTTACCCTATTATACAAGTACTTTATTTTTTAGCCTAATACATATTTTGCCCCCTTAACTTGGCACAATTTCACTTTTACCGCCCCCAACTTTGAAAAGTCTTCGCTAACCCCCCAAACTTGACAAAAACGCAACCGACAGTCCCCCCCCCCCCCCGCGGGCCCCATGTCACATAGGGGTTGGGCAAAAAATCTGACATATTTCAAAAGTCAAACCAACCATACGGTGCCCGGTGGCACGAGAGGGGGCTGTCATGTACGTTTTTGCCAAGTTTGGGGGGCTAGCGGAGACTTTTCAAAGTTGAGGACGGTAAAAGTGAAAAGTTGTCAAGTTAAGG
>CAOJBI013041433.1:0-10374 GCA_948277035.1 Euphorbia corollata
GTAGTTAGTATAATTTTGATTGAAAATTTTTTATTCTAATATGACATGTTAAAGATTAAAACTGTAGTACATGTTAAAGATTAAAGTTTGGGATCTCAACCCAAGTGCGGGACTCCCGTTTGATTCTTCCATGGGTAGCCAAGGAGTCAACAATGTGATTACCTTCCCTAAAGATATGCGTTATCATAAAGTTCATGTTTATAAGATTATTGAGGCACTCTGTCCAAACTGTCCAAATCTTCTAAGTGACTGAAAGCACTTGATTGGGCAAGAGCAAAACGACAAACATTGAATCACTTTCTAACTACAAGTTGTTCCACCCCTTCAAAGCAGCCAAGTTCATTTTGAAAATGGCAGCCGATAATTCAACTATAATAGAGAAAGTACAATTATATAATAGGTAAATTGCCCTAGCAATTTAAAATCCTTCTAGAACCCGATTCACCTTAGGAGCCTATCGAGGAAGCATCCATATTCATCTTAACCCAATGAGAAAGGAGACCTAACTAACATGGACAATTCTTAATGCCTTGCAAACTCTCGGATGAAGAGAAAGAGTCTTTTGAATCCCGATCTTTATAGGTGAATTCTAAATGAAGCCAAAGCCCAAACTATCTGTTCTTTTCAAAATAGATCAAAGCATTTGCAAAGAGTGATGAATACTAGGCCTATTATCAAAAATTGCATTATTTCAAGCCTTCCATAAGATCAAACAATACTGACTAAATCGGAGTGCTAAAGAACCTGAATTTGCGAAGAAGTGTCCAAATCTCTTCCAAATTAAAACATCAAAGATTCCTAAAAAAAGGACAGTTTACAAGAAGGTGATCCCGATTTCATAGTAATTATTGCAAAGGGAACAAATAGAAACTATATTTATGCCTTTTCGCTGCAGGACGTCTGTGAGTGGATGACGTCGTACCCGCGCAATTGCCTCAAGGCGCCTGCCCATGAGAGGGGGTGTGGGATTTTCGAATGTGGTTTGTAAAGATGGTTGTAAAACGGTTCCCGTGCGGAATGAGTTTAATTTGAAAGACTTTTAGTCCTGGATCTCTAGTCTTAAGGTGTGGAGTCGCCACCTGGATCAGCTCATCCGACAAATTTTTGGTACAGCCTAGACCACGAGGTGTTCGAGACAATACCTTAGTTTAGAGATTCGGGTTCGGGATGAGTAATCTATTTCGTCGTTTAAATGAGTTATATTAAATCGGTTTAAAAACCACCTTTATGATATTTCAATTCATTCTAAAATGTTTTCGGTTTAAATGTTATTTAAAAACACATGCAGAAAGCATTAAATAAATAAAGTGCGTGAAAGTAAACACGTGGAAAAACTAAATGTGCCTAGTCTTCTGAGAATTTTTTACATCACGAGATTGGGGATACAATCGCCTAGAATACACAATATCTACCAATTTTACATTTGATTTGAATTAAAATGCAATACCCGAAGAAAAATATATCTTAATTAACATACATTTAACCTAAACTACCTACATCTACAAAGGTTAGCACAATTGGTAATTCACATCACAGACATATGTAGTAATATGATGAAATTTGGGTGACCCGTGTGGTCGATTTAAATAAACATATCATCGCTTTTCTTGTAAAAATGGTTTATTTTTATTTGTGAAAATGCCGCATGTGATTTCGTTGGGTCAGATATTCAGGAATCGTGTGTTCCCTTCGTGTGGGTATCCTAAAACAATTTCATAATCAACGAAATAAAGTAAATCTAGGTCTCAAATAGAAGACGGGGATGCCATCTTAATCTATTTGAGAATGGAATCATTAAAGTTAATCAAATCAAATCCCGGTGAAAGGGGAAACCGACTTTAACCATCTGGACATTTCTCAAATAGATTTGAAGTCCCGAAACCACTTAATACTAAGTCTTATATTATTGTATAAATTTCATATTTGAAGTCTGAATGGTCAACATTTGACCGATTGGAAACAAGACAAAGTGAAAAGCTATTTCGAGAATTTTGCCAAGTGTCATGTCATTAATGACATGACAGTTGACAGAATGCCCGAAAACTTGTTTTTGATTAAAACTCACCAAAAACATGAAATAAATACAAAATACAAGTTTAGGAACTCAAAGGCTCACCCCGTAGTCGTGAATCTACTTGTTCATGACCCAAAGTCCTTTGGGGAAGCTCTTTTCGTTTCTTTTTGGTTGTTGGTTTATTTGTGTCAATCTTTGCCTAAGAGTAAATGTGTGCCCCAAAATGAAAGGATTAAGTTTCTGGAGGTGTAATAGCCTCCAAAATGAGTGAAAGTGGTGTGGTAACCCCTTCCTATGTTGGATTTGATACAAACCTCAAGATTGCTTAAGTGGTAAGCTAAACCTCAAGTGTGCTTAGATGGTGATTGTATCTCTGTAAATGGCTCAAGTTCATAGCCTTTTCATGAACTTGATCTATCCTAACTGAAATCTTAAGGTTTTGGATGCATAAAGTATTGTATTTGTGGTTATAAAGACTATGGATTCACGAACTTACATGTTTCTTCCTTCTTGCTTTTTCCCCTTCATCTAAGCTTTTGTTTTTCTCTAATTTCATCCCCCTCTCTTCCGAATAGTAGAAGCCTTGCCTTATGGATCTCCCTTCAATAAAAAGTCAAAATATTCTTCACTCAACCACTTTCCACCTTTCTCTCCACTAAAACTAGCCACACTATAGCATGTTTCTTAGTAAATCTGAGTGGAGAGCCGAATTTAGGTAGGTCTTGGTCATTTTTTGCACTTTTCCCCTTAAAATAATGAAAGTTGTCAACATGTGCTCTCTGCCAGCTATGATGTCGTTAACAACATTCACATCCAAATGGGCTTAGGCTGAATTCTTTTCTCCTTGCTGGATTTTAGGCTGAATTTAGGTTGTATTTGGGTTGATTAAGGTCTCTAAGGTTCAAATATAGACAGAGAGCTTCTTCCGGATGAATTTGGGGCCTGTTAAAATAAAAGACTAAAAAGGAAAGTAAAATTACAACTTCATCATTGTTCTTGTGAGGGGAGTAAAAATCTCGTGCTCACAACGTCATGCATCAAAATAACACCCATGATAACCTTCCAAGAACTGATAAGAGTGCAAGGGAGCTATTGATTTATGTCAAAGCTTGACATAAATTAAACTAGTTTGACAGTGTGTTTAGAGCCATCGGTAAAAAAGTTTCCCTGTAAAGAAACCATTACTTACAAGTACCATATCTCAATGTAATAGGTGCATTAATGTATTTTACTAACAATAAACTCCCTGATATCACATTTTCTGTTAATTTATTATTAAGATATAGTTATAGTTATGAATCAACTTGAAGATATTGGAATGGAATTAAGCATATATGTGATATCTTCGAGGAACTATTTATTTGTGTTTGTTTAATTTATATGAAAATAAACCCGAATTAGTTGGATATGCTTATGCGGGTTATTTATTTGACCCACATAAAGCTTTGTCTCAAACAAGTTATTTATTTACATATGGAAGTACGACTATAGTTTGGCGATTAACGAAGCAAACTCTCACTGCTACTTCCTCGAATCGTGCGGAATTAATTGTGATTCATGAGGCTAGTCATGAATATGTATGGTTAAGATCTTTAACGAATCATATTCGAGATGCTTGTGGAAAATAACTGCTATAGAAGATCCGACAACAATATATGAGGACAATGCAACTTGTATTGCTCAATTGAAGGAATGCTACATTAATGGAGATAAAATCAAACATATTTCACCAAAAATTCTTCTATAGTCATGACCTTGAGAAGAATGGTGAAATAAGCATCCAACAAATTTCCTCACGCAACAATTTAGCAGACTTACTCACCAAAGCACTACCTTTTGCAACTTTCAAAGCACTATTTATAATTTATTAAGAAAGAAAACAAAAATCGGTACAAGAAAGAGAGAAGAAAAGAACATACAAACAGCTGCTAAGTGAAACGAAACATGCTTCGCCCACTCAAATCATGAAAAATTAAATTCGAACAAAAATCAAGCACATTATCCCAACTGTTGGCGCCCACACTTAATCTTCCATAAGCCGCTAAAGCATCGGCGACTCCATTCCCTTCTCGATAAACATGAGTCACAACAAAATTAATGCCATTGATAATCTGAATGCATTTCTTCCAGGAGGCACCCAAACACCATGGGACCGACCCACTTCTAGATTTTAGAAGTCCAACTACAAAGGAGGAGTCGCTTTCCAACCATAAACAAGTAAAACCCTTGCTAGCAGCAACAATGATGGCGTGAATGGCTGCCCTCAACTCAGCAATAAAAGAAAAAGAACAAGCAAAAGGGAAAGCGAAGCAATGAATAACTTGACCCAAATTATCACGAAAAATACCCCCACAACCCGATGATACATCCGTAGAAGCATTAGCGTTGACTTTAATCCAATTAGTCGGTGGCGGAATCCAACGCACTGGAACAATTTTTGGAGCTGGAGGAGGTCTCGGCCTAGAAGAGAGGTTAGAAAGTATAGCAAGCTTGGTAGAAGAGTTCCAAACTGAACCTAAGCCCAAAGAATCCATCTTACGAAGAATGTACCATAGCCGACGTAGGGTAAGATGAATATTAGGAACAACACCATTAAAAATGTAATTGCACCTAACGTCCCAAATTAACCAAACAATACTCACTAAGGCCGAAACCCACAAGACATGAATTTGGGTACTGAAATGTTGAGCTAATGCAGAAGAAAAAATGGAGTTCGGGTCCAAAGTAGTCTCAAATGAACGACCAAATAAGAGCTTCAAACTATGCTAAAGTTGTTGAGAGAAAGACAACTTACGAAAAGATGATTTCTATCTTCATAATTAGACCAACAAAGGGAACAAATCAAAACAATATGAATGCCTTTACGCTGTAGAACATCATGAGTGGAAATATAACCCGAAAGCGCCTTCCAACAAATTAGCGAATGAGAAGGAGCAATAGAACGATGCCAAATCTTTTTGAAAACCTCATTGCTTTCCTCTTTAGAATTGAGCCAACGATAGAACAATTTGACACTAAACAACCCATTACTAGCGGGACACCATGCACAAAAATCAGTAGCATCTTCTGATCCAACAATCATCGAGATTTGCACTTTAAGAGACTCCGGGACAGCAGCTGGAAGTTTTGACCAACCCGCAGCAGTGTATAAATCGCCCAGCCTGTCCGAGAGCTTTATTTTGTCGGAACGACTAATAGAAAGTTGGTCCACAAGAGGGGGAGCAAGCCATTCTGAATTTCAGAAGTTTAGGCTGGAATTTAGACCCATAAACCAGCATATGTGAGCTCGAAGAATGCCATAAACATGCCGAAAAGAAGACCATATACTAGAGTTAGCTAACCAATCACGTGCAACCCCGTTACATACAAATCTGTCCCTCAAGAGCTTAAAACAGAAACCATCGCTGGAAATCAGTTCCCAAGCGAGCTTAGAAAGAAAATTATTAATTTAATAAAAATAACTAAAATAATTGATAATAAACAACATAACAAACTAACATTAACATATAATTAAATTTATAAAATTACAATAATTGCATACTAAGACATAATTATAAAATATAAAGGTACAACAAAAACACTAACACATAATTGAAATACATAAAGTACAACAAAATATCACTAACATAAAATTACAATGCAACAAAATAACAATAACACATAATTATGCAAGAAAAAATCCAAAATTTTAATAATCACAATTACAAAATTAGATTTACAATACCCATATTTTATTTACTTCAACATACACATATAACAAAATAAATTAAATAAATACAAACACCAAATAAATCAAAACAAAACAAAATACAAAAATATAAAAACAAAAGAAAATAATAAAACAATACAACGTCATTGTTGGCGTTGCTTTAGTGCAACATCATTATTGGCGTTGCCCTGTAACAATGCCATTTAATGGCGTTGGATTTTGGAACACCAAAATCCCTCCAACCCCACTTTTAGTGTGAGGTTGGAGATGCTCTAAGAAGCTTAAAGGTGAACATATTTAGAAAGATAAGTTGTAAAATAGCTTCAAGGTAGTCACACTTCATTGTAAGCTTGTTTTTATCAGTCGGGTCTTCATCATTTTGGAGGTGCCTGTCTAGGGTTGCCCCAAATCCTTCTTCAAGATCTAGGTGGTGTTGTTTTCCTAAGTTATGCATTGTTTTGTTGTTATTCCGGTGTCTAAAAAATTTACAAGAAAAATTTGATTCAACACGTTAAAATTTTAACTTTTAATAACAGAGTCTTCTTAATTTCCCAAAGTGAATAAAACAAAATCAATCAATTTTTTATAAAGAAATTGATTGAACTTTATATGTCCTTTATATATTTCGAGTGATAAAATATTTTTACTGTTGTTTATTTTTTATAAACGAAGAAAAATCTGCCTATAAATGTGGTTCAAAATTCAAACCCATTCTCTTCTAGTCATAGATTAGTTCAACCAATCGAGCTGGCCAACATTGTCTCCCTCAAGGTTGCTGTAAGCTGTTGCTAGAGATTTATTTTCAACATACTTGATTAAATTTTCGCTTTGCTTTTTTCTGAAACGTTGCAGGTTCGAGCCCTTTCCACATCTTTACTCATTTTCACACTAATTGACGCATATATCTGAAAAAATAAACAACAAAATAGATGATGACAATAACAAGAATTGATTTACGTCAAAGCTTGACATAAATTAAACTAGTTTGACAGTGTCTTTAGAGCCGTTGGTAAAAAAGTTTCACAGTAAATTACCATTACTTGCAAGTATCATAGCTTAGTGTAATATCTGCATTAATGTATTTTGCTAACAATAAATTGTCTGATATCACATTTTCTGTTAATTTATTGTCAAGATATAGTTCTGTATCAACTTGAAGACATTGAAATGGAATTAAGCATATATCGATATCTTCGAGGAACTATTGATTTTTGTTTCTTTAATTCATATGAAAATAAATCGGAATTAGTTGGATATGCTTACACGGGTTATTTATCTGACCAAGCAAACTATCAACGAAGCAAACTATCATTGCTACTTCCTTGAATCATGCGAAATTAATTACGATTCATAAGGCTAGTCGTGAATGTGTATGGTTAAGATCTTTAACGAAACATATATTCGAGATGCTTGTGAAAAATCAACTGCTATAGAAGATCCGACAACAATATATGAGGACAATGCAGCTTGTATTGCTCAACTGAAGGAAGGCTATATTAAAGGAGACAAAATTAAACATATTTCACTAAAATTCTACTATACTCATGACCTTGAGAAGAATGACGAAATAACTCATGCAATAATTTAGCGGACTTATTCACCAAAGCACTACCTTTTGGAACTTTCAAGAAGTTGGTTTACAACATTGGAATGCAGCGTCTCAAAGGTCTTCAATATTTTTGAAAACAGGGGGAGTAAAACACTGTATTCTTTTTCCCTTATCCAAGGTCTTTGTCTCATAGGGTTTGGTAAGGTTTTTAACGAGGCAGTGTCACATTCGCAAAATTGCGCATCAAGGAGGAGCGTTGAATTATTGATGCACAACTGTCGGACACTATATGGTACATTACATCACCGTGTTGTGGGATTCACATAATTTATTAAAGTTTTCTACTTATTTACGTTTTATGCTATTAACTTAATTATTTAGGTTTTACCATTGAATTTTCCTGTAAATAACATTTAGATTTTCTTATTCACTTTACTTCTTTGTTATTTTTTTTTTTTTGAAGAGATAAAAGGGAAGGAGCAAAAAGCTCCAACCCCAAATGCATTAAAAGTGATTTTCAAGAAGAAAACCACAAATTAGTTACACACTAGGAGCATAAAAGGATTAGTAAATAGATCTGAAACCGAGAAACAAACATGCTTCCTGTTACATTTGAAAAGAAACCAACAAAGATGAATACTAGTAGCAAACGGGTCATCAAAGGTTGAACGCTCCTAAAAAACAAACAAGTTTCGATTCTTCCACATGGACCAAACAATAAAAAACCAAAGAGAAGTTGCAAACTCACGAAATATGCCCGGCTTGAAGAATGATTGCCAAAGAATAAGTAATCAAGCACATGTTACCTATCAAATTTGATCTTCTTGGTGTAAAAATGGGAAACTGAATAATATCAACAAACAATTAACTAGTAATAAATTAATAATTATTAATTAGGTAGTTGTTATGAAGATATACATGTCAAGGCTATGAAAAGTGACCAAAGCAATCAAGGAAAATAAAGGGATTGTTTTTTACATGGCGATAAACTAGTCCGTTGCTTAGTTAATAGTTTAGGCTTTTCAACCCTCTAACTCACTTTGCAGTCAATATATTTACATAAGGATCATCTATTTATATAATGGAATGGACCACATTTCACATGGTGATTGATGGATAATGGGAATGGGTCCAAAATCATGTGTGGATGGCCACAAGCTCATACCTTATCCATGTAGGTGTTTATAATCAGTCTTATATATACAGGGGCGGATCTACATGTATGGGTGGGGGGGCCATTGCCCCCCTCACTTTTTAGAAACCATATATATAGAAACCATATATAATAGTACCATCATTTCAAGAAAAATACTTAGTAGAGTTGGCTGGGATTTGCAGGGGGGCAACAAGCTGGTTTTGATTCCTCACACCTGCTTTTTGAGTTGAATTTTTAATTAATTCCTCAATTCATCAAAACGATGTAGTTTCATCCTGGGGTAAAATAATGAAGAATAAAATGGGATTTATTGGGTTTCAACCTGCAACCACTAGTGGTGAAGGGGCCTTTCGCCTCGCCCCTTTGGCCTCGGTTTTAATAATAACCGAGGCCATATAGTTTGAGCCTAGTATTTTCAAGATAGACGGACTCGGTCATTTATAAACCAGAGGCCCATCAACCAATTAGTAGATATTGGCCTCGGACCTTTATTTGACAGAGTCCAAATTGTAAATATATTTTTTTTTTCAAACAAAAAAGTTTACTTTACAGGTCCCGATTTCCAAAAAGCTTTTTTTTTTTCCTGTTTTCCTTTATCTTCTCTTTTCACGATTCTGAAGTTCCAATCTTGGTAAATCGAGCTTTTGTTAAATTAATTGTTATTTTAATCGAGTTTTTGTTAAATATGTTATTATTTTAATCGAGCTTTTGTTAAATTATCTTCATGAATTTTTACCCCCCCTCGACTTCAGTCCTAGATCCGCCCCTGCAAAGAGGCATAAAAAAGATCTCCACCCCTCCATTGACAGATCCCCGTAGCAGTGATCCCACTGCACCACATACTGTGAAGAAGTGGAGTTGCTCTAATCACACTTCATTTCCAATTTTAAATTTGAAGTGTGGATAATGTCATTTCAAATTTTATTCACAATTTCGAAAAACTTTTTTTAAATTCATTTTTGTTGTTTTTAATTTTTTCTAATTCTTATATTTAAAAATATTATTTTATTTTTTAGAAAATTATTAATACTTTTATATGTATGGTTTTAAAATTTGGAGTGAGATTTGCAAGCGTAGGGTTGAAAAAAAAACACTATAAAAGTAGAATTTGATTAGAGTGTAAGGTTAGAGATACCCAAATCAACTCTCAACTTCAAAAACAATTTCCCTTTAAACCAGTGGCCACCATTTTCTTCAGCCCGCTGATAGCTCGCAGAAAAAGTTGTGGTCAAATTTCATGAATCTGTAATTTTAATGGTTGGGGGAGAAAAAGCTCTCAATCGATTGTGAGAGGGTAAATATATACTAACTTTTGGGATAGGTTTCGTCGCTCAAAAAGTCAAGGGTGTCATTTGGCTAAACGAGCCAAGCCTGTTAAATGTCTAACTCTCCTTAATTAAGGAGTTTTCAGTTGCCTTCTGGAACCAGTTAGA
The DNA here is from genome assembly GCA_948277035.1 of Euphorbia corollata. NCBI lineage: Eukaryota > Viridiplantae > Streptophyta > Magnoliopsida > Malpighiales > Euphorbiaceae > Euphorbia > Euphorbia corollata. Next base: position 9,862 of record CAOJBI013041433.1, read on the forward strand.
CTGTTAAATATTATCAGAGCCTTGTCAAGGTTAACTTATTATGTGGATTGTTTTTTCACGCATTATATGATTTTAGGTGTGAGGGGATGTGCTAAAGGCCCGGCATAATGGAGCTTTATCACTCTTTATAGATATAAGATATAATATGACCCTCTTCCTTTGCTGTATCTTTTCAAGGGAGCCACACCAAAGTTGAAGGGTGAAATTACGTATTAAGGGATTTTTTTTAAGATTTTTAGGTGGACTGTCTAATTTTTTCTTTTTCTTTTGATCCTTCCATTACAGCCTCTTAGAAATTTGGAACACATCGATCAGATTTGCATCTTATAAGTGGTTTAGCAGAAGTGCCATTGTCCTTCCAAAATTTGAAGGAATTAGTCGAGCTTAAATTAGTAAGTTGTGAGGAGCTTGAATCTTTACCATATCTTCCATCTAGCCTAGAAGAATATGTAAATTGGAGAAAAGGGTCTGTCTAATTCCATTCAAATAATTCAAAGATGATTGGGGAAAGGG